>CM054938.1:23432803-23582361 GCA_029168755.2 Tillandsia fasciculata | reverse complement strand
CAGTGGTATTTTTCCTGGGAATTTTATTGGCACATTTGCATGTAAAACGGCTGAACAGTAAACTCTGGTTTTTTGGGGACAGATTTTGGGATTAACTTGGATAGTAATTGTGTGTGTGTATCCTTTGGGATTTTTGGCACGCTTTGCGAGGAGGTTTAGGTTCATCGGCGCGGACTTCGCTGTCAGGACTTGGATTTAGCGCTCGAGGTGGGTACCGTTGTTTAACCTCCTACTTGTGATGTCCCCACTAGGCCTATTTGAGTTGCTTTTAGTACAGTGCTAAATGAACCGGTAAAAAGTAAAATGGCAGGGTAATTGGGAATTGGACTATATTGCTTGTACACATTGGGCCTCTTATGTTTAAGTGATAAATGGACATGGGATTACTTGGCGAATGGAAGTTTAATTAGTGGCATCCCTGTTATGGGGGAAGATCATAATATTTAAACCCTGTTTTAAATAATGGACTTTGCATGCTTGATTGGACATTTAGTTAGGCCACCTTTTTCTGCTACACTATCATGATGGCATTGACTTAGGAGAAACCATGCTTTTCTCTTCTTTTGTCTACATTTGGGGGATAGTACGCTCGGGTTCGAGCAGGGGCTGGGATAGTGTAGTCAGACAGTTGTGGGTTTTGGGACAGGCAGGCTGTGAGGGCAGGGTATTGCGGCACCCGGACAGTAGGCGGTTGACCGGATATCGATTATTCTACCCGATTGTGGATCTTGGATTTTGGGACAGGCAGGCTGGTGGCAGGGTATTGCGGCAACCGCGGACCTTGGGCGGTTGACCAGACAGTGGTTATTGCATCAGATTGGGTATCGGGTCTCCTTTTAGTGGATGGGGTTTCCCACTATTTGTTTATCTTGCATCGGGTTGAGATCGGGTTTTCTTTTAGTGGATGGTTTTCCCACTTTGATCAGAGTCATGATCCAGTCCTGCTGATTTGGTACTTGTTACCCAGGCATTATTTTGTACTTTTACCCAGGCATTATACTCGTGTGGGTCGCTCCCTCGAGTGCCACTCCGGAGTGTGCGTTTTTACAGGCTTCGAGTCCTCGGACTCTCTTCCCCTATCGGTGTTATGCGTTGGCCAGCATACCCATGGACAGGCAGGCACAGCAGGCAGTACCAGTGTTTACTGGTGTATCGATTGGGTCTAGGCAGGCAGCATTTACATTCTGATGCATATATTTAGCTATATTCCCTAGCTGGCATTTTAGAGGCATTTAGTGTAGCTCCCTACATCTCAACGTGGCATATTTACAGCTTACCACCTTTGTTCATCTTTTTCGCCTCTTGTAGTCCTAGTGGGCACATTTAGTTGAGGTCTACCCACTAGGGGGAGGCTGCTGTTTACAGGAGTTTCACCCCCACTGCTTTGCTCTTTTCTTTCCCCTTTGTTTCTTTTGCAGTGTCTTCTGCGGGTGCTGCTGAGTTTTCAGCGACGGGTCGAGGAGAGAGGACGGCTGAGTAGATAGACTTCGAGGCAGGTTGAGCGTGTTAGCTTGGACTGTTGGTGTACCCATGTTTCCTCAGACGGTTGTACTTTCTTGTGACTGGCTTTTGCCAGCAGGTTGTACTTTTTTTTTTTTGTGAGCTGGGAGAGACAGATGATCATTTATACAGATGTATTGTATTTTATTTCCAGCTTCATTCTGAGATGTATTAGGTTTAGTTCGCTCTGTTTTTATTGCTCTTTTATTATATCTCTTATATATCTGAGCAGGTTTGGGCGCTTCGTGTACGCGGGAAAACGGTATGCACGGCGGATCTGTAGACGCGGCCCGGTTCTGGTTACACCCGGGGAGCGTACAGAGGGCGCGGCCCGGCAGCGCGGGCAGGCGCGGGCGGCGCTCGGGTGCGCGGTCCACAGCCAGGCGTGCACCGGGTGCACGGAAAAGTGGAATGCCACGTGGCTTCCCTCATTGGCTGGCCGGCTTCTAGAAGCACGTGGAAGTGACACGTGGCGCTCCCCTATTGGCTGACAACTTCGGAAAACCCGGAGCGCGGGGCAAACATGTGCACCACGTGGCCACGTGGCAATTTCTGATTGGCCTTGCACCGGCTGTTCCCTGTTATGTGGACACGTGGCGCGTTCTGGTTGGCCAATTTCTGTTTCCTGTTCGGATCCGATCCCGTGTGGGAATATTCCCTTTGGCCCACTATATAAGGGAGCCCCACCCCCCTCTCTTTCCACCTCGTGTTTGCGGGCCGAAGAGAGAGAATCAGAGAAAGTGTTCTATACAAAAGTTTTTCCTCTCTCTCTCCTCTCTCTCTCTCTAAAATCTCAGAATTTTAGGAGTTACAGATAGCAAGATATCTGCGACGCGGCGCACTGCGACGATTTTCTTTTTAGGCCCATTTCCCGTCGCAGTTCCGTCGAAAATTCACTGCGGGCTAACCAGGTGGAATTTTTGGACGATTTTTGCGGCAGCGCGACCGTAAGAGGTAGGGCTTCGATTTCCGTGTTGATCATTTTGCTCCGTTTCGTACTTTTGGCACGATTCCCAAGTCCTCTTTGACCCCCCTTTTTACTGTGAAATTTTTGGACAGCACCGACTTCTCCGATTTTTATCTTGACGTAGGAGCATCAGATCGAGGCGTTCAAAGAGTCGATTTTGATCTACTCTTCGCGAGGAACGCAACCGTGATTTTTCTGGGATTTTAGGAGCTCATTTTAGAGGTGAAAAATTCCTCTTTTCCCGTGCTGTCTGAAAAACAGCAAATATGTGCTTTTTGGGATTTGTATTTATACCGGGAGCGTTGATTTGCAGGATTTGAGGACTGTGGACAACCAGGAGACTACCTGGGGTGTTTTTGAGCTGTTCGAGGTGGGCGGTTGTTGCTTACCTCATTTTTGACAAGCTCACTGGGATTACTAGAAATCCCCTAAAATATTAATGAGAACAATTGGGACAAACTAAGATAATTGCTGAGAACCATTGGACTACTAACAGGACTACTAACAGGACTACTAACAGGACAACTAACAGGACAATTAATGAGACCATTGGGACAAATTAATATGACAAATGACAAGGACCGCTGGGACGAACTCCCCTAAAATTTAATATAACCCCACAAATGATATGATGACTTATATTGGGACACTGTGATTGAGACAAAGGCTATGATCTCGCATGCAAATGACTTTTATTCAGTAAATCAATTGTTTTAAACCTTTGACACTATTTTACAACTTTTAAAAATAAAGACAGTTGCATGCATGCCCGGACATCAGGTAAGGCCACTATTCATTGCTACACTATCATATTGGGATTTGAACATGTTTCATTGTTGTCCTTTGCATTCAGATGTTGTTGCTCAAGTGTGAGCAGGGGTTTGGGATAGTGTAGCCAAGGTTGTGCTAGATTGTGGACTTGTGGGGTATTGCGGTGACCGTGGACAGTAGGCGGTCGACCAGAGGTTTATCCTTGCATCAGATTGGGGTTGAGTCTGGTTTATTGCGTCAGTTGGGGATCGGGTTTTCCTAGTGGATGGTTTTCCCACTTTGATCATAGTCATGATCCAGTCCTGCTGTTTTATGGCACTTCTGATACTTATTACTGAGATATTTTACTCGTGTGGGTCGCTCCCCTCGAGTGCCACTCCGGAGTGTGTTGCAGACATGCTTAGAGTCTTTGAGACTCCTATCCCCTATCGGTGTTATGCATACCCGATTTGGCAACTATCCCCTATCGGTGATAGGCATTGGCCAGCACACCCGATTTGGCAAGGCACAGCAGGCAGTACCAGTTTTACTAGTGACACTAGACTGAGTTATTTCAGGCAGGCATGTTTGGTATTGTTGCATCCAGTCATTTCGTGCTACATGGCATGTAGAGGCATAGTGGTGATAGTTTCCTTTCTTTACAGCAGCCTTTATAATTTACCACTGTTCTTTCCTGTTGCCTCTAGTAGTCCTAGTGGGTGCGTCAGAGTTGAGGTTTTACCCACTAGGGGAGGCTACTGGTTTATCTGGTAGTTCTCACCCCCATTGTTGTTTCTCTCTTTCTTCTTCTTTATTTGCAGAGTCGTCTGCGGGAGCCGCTAGGCCATCGGCAGCTGATAAAGGTAAGGGGATCGCTGAATAGATAGATCTCCTGTGAGGCTGAGAGCTATTAGACAGATATTGCACCCTCCACTCAGACTGATATTCTCCTTTTATTTTGGGTCTGGCTTCCGCCAGCTGGATGTACTATTTTGGTGAGCTGGGAGATTATTGTACTTATTACAGTTGTATTTGTATTTCCAGTCTGAAATACTATGTGGTTCTTCTATTCAGCTCGATATTATGCTCTTTTATTGTTCATATTATATCGGAGCAGGTTACCAGCGCTTCGTGTACGCGGGAAATCCCGTGTGCACGGCGGATCTGTTGGCGAGCCCGGGTTCCGGGGCGTGACAGATTAAAGTTGGTATCAGAGCTTAGGGATAGGTCAGTTGGGACTTAGGAAACCCTAGGCTTTTGGCAGACCCTAGGATAATAGGGTATGAGAGACGTGATAATTTTGCGGAAGTCGTTGGGTTACTTATTTAACTCTTCCAGTAAAGTAAGAAGGATCGACTTAGCCTACTTCTGGTGGACAGTTATGTTGGCTGCAGACAACATAAAGTCACAGAAATAGGAGAATGTCTTTGACTTTCGCTAAGATTGGGTCGTGTGGGGTGATGATACTGAGTATGGTTTCTTGTGGTAGGATGCCTCCGCGACGTAGAATGTTGACGCGTTCTCAGCCTGATTCCCCTGAACCCGATCAGGAGGAGTCCGAGCAGGGCCAGCAGAGTGAGGTGCAAGAGCTGCAGGCCCAGATGTCTGAAGCTGTTCGGCGTCAGGAGGAGGCCATGAGCCGGCTGACGCAGATGTTAGAACAGAGGGCGCAGCCTGTTGTAGCACCCTCGGAGAATTCTCCCGTACCTTCTTCCCTGCCGTGAATCCCCCAGTTGTACCAGTGACCCCGGCATCCCCTGTTGCTCAGGGAGCAATCCGGCCATTGACTCCTGCAGAGGAGCAGGAGTTTGCTGACAAACTTACTCAGTTCTGTAAGCGGGGACCGCCCAGGTTTTCAGGGCGGAATACTCAGCCTTGGGAGATCGGGACTTGGCTTTCCTCAATGGAGAAGTTATTTCGGGACTTCTTCATTGACCCGAAGTACAGGGTACATATGGCTGTACACTGCTTAGACGGGGATGCTGATGCATGGTGGCGCCGGGTGGAGCCCCTGGAATTTCAGATCACTCGACAGCTACCCTGGTCAGAATTCAAGAAAATGATCCTGGATACGTACTTCTCCACGAGTGTGAAGAAAAAGCTGGAAGATGATTTGAAGAATCTTCAGCAAGGCGACCGGACAGCATTAGACTACTCTCAGGAGTTCACGCGGTTGCTCAACTGCGTGCCGTATGTCGCCAGGGACGGACCTCACCAAGTGGAGCTCTTTGAGTCGGGCCTGCGCCCAGAGATCTATACGTTGGTGCATGCTCAAAGGCTACAGACCTTGCAGGAGGCAGCAGAGCATGCACAGTGGGTTGAGAGGGGAGACCGCGTCATCGCCAGACGTGGGGGCTTAGTCACTCAGAGTTCTGACAGAAAGCGACCAGCACAAGACGACGGGGGACAGGCCAGTTCTTGGAGGCCGCCACGACCGCCACGGCCTCAGTTTTCCGGCCGCGGGCGTTTTGAGCGGCGAGGGCCTGGTGGATCCCAGAGGCCACCGCAGCATCAGCAGCAACAGCATTCGCATCAACAGAGATCGCAGTCGCGGCAGCAAGGGCCTCCGCGACAGAGGCAGCAGGCGAGGCAGCCCCAGGCTACGGTTAGGTGCATTTTCTGTCAGGGACAGCATAACTCTGATACATGTGATCTGAGGTTTGGCCGCTGTTATCGATGTGGACAGTCTGGCCACCTCCGAGCTGCCTGCCCATATGCACCATCGACGGCTCCTTCTTCAGCATCTGCTCCTTCTTCGTCTCAGCAGTGGTCGACAGCTCAGCGACCATATGCTCCAGCAAGCAGGCCATCTTCTTCCTATCCCACGGAGTATCGCCCTCCAGCTCAGAGTGGGCGAGTGTATGCTGCGCAGGTAGAGGACTCTTCAGCAGCAGAACATGTGGTGGCAGGTATCACCTTACTTTCTGGCATTAGGACTCGTACATTATTTGATACTGGAGCATCGCATTCTTTTATTAGTAAATCATTTGCATCATTACATGGGATAGAGGTAGGACCTTTACCACGTGCACGAGAGGTTCAGATTCCCGATCACACTTTGCACGTGGAGGAGTGCTGTTGGTCCTGCCCGATGCAAATCGAGTCCTGGATTATGCCAGCAGACCTGTTGGTCTTAAGACAGTTAAGGACTTTGATGTGGTTCTCGGGATGGACTGGCTGGCTCGGTATTTCGCAACTATTGACTGTGCCGCAAGGACTGTCACTTTTAAAGAGCCAGGCCAGGAAATGTTGGTATATCGGGGATGTCAGAGTGCTTTCTTTGCCTCTATGGTTTCGACTTCCCGAGCGAGGCAAATGATCCGACGAGGATGTGTAGCCTTTTTGGCTAGTGTTGTTGAGGGGCCTACGGCGGCGCCGGAACTCGGGGATATCCTATTGCCCGCGAGTTTCCGGATGTTTTTCCACCTGAGCTGACTAGCATGCCGCCAGATAGGGAAATTGAGTTTGTGATTGACGTAGTTCCAGGAACTGCGCCAATCTCAAAGGCTCCTTACCGGATGGCACCGGCTGAGTTGCGAGAGCTTAAGGCGCAACTCCAGGATTTGATGGACAAGGGCTTTATTAGGCCGAGTGTGTCGCCTTGGGGAGCGCCGGTGCTATTCGTGAAGAAGAAAGATGGGTCACTTAGACTATGTGTGGACTATAGGGAATTAAATAAAGTGACCATCAAGAACAAGTACCCTTTGCCGCGCATTGATGATCTTTTTGATCAGCTGCAAGGGTCTTGTGTCTTCTCTAAGATAGATCTGCAATCCGGTTACCACCAGTTGAAGGTGAAGGCCGAGGATATTCCGAAAACGGCATTTAGATCACGGTACGGGCATTATGAATTTACAGTTATGCCTTTTGGGCTAACTAATGCCCCTGCCGCATTCATGGATTTAATGAACCGGATTTCCGACCATACTTAGACCGTTTGTGGTGGTGTTCATCGATGACATCTTGATCTACTCCCGAAGTGATGCCGAGCATGAGGAGCACTTAAGAATTGTGCTGCAACTTCTGCGAGAGAAGAAGTTGTATGCCAAGCTGGCAAAGTGCGAATTTTGGCTTCGGGAGGTGGTCTTCTTGGGCCATGTGATTTCTGCCGCAGGAGTGGCAGTGGACCCGGCAAAGATTGAGGCAGTCCGTGATTGGCCCCGACCGACGACGGTTTCTGAGGTACGTAGCTTTATGGGTTTAGCTGGGTATTACCGTCGGTTTGTGGAAGGCTTTGCGAAGCTTTCCACACCCCTCACTCGCTTGACACGTAAAGAAGTGAAGTTTATCTGGAGTGAGGACTGTCAAAGGAGCTTTGAGGAGCTAAAGAATAGACTGATGACCGCACCTATCCTTTCCCTCCCTGTTATGGGAAAAGGATATGTGATCTACAGCGATGCATCACACAGCGGACTTGGTTGTGTGTTGATGCAGGAAGGGAGGGTAATTGCTTATGCATCAAGGCAACTCAAAGATTACGAGAAGAATTACCCTACCCATGACTTGGAGCTCGCTGCTGTAGTGTTTGCACTAAAGCTTTGGCGTCATTATCTATATGGGGAGCATTGTGAAATCTACACCGACCACAAGAGCCTAAAGTATCTGTTCACGCAGAAGGAGCTGAATTTGAGGCAACGTAGGTGGTTAGAGCTATTAAAGGATTATGATGTAGATATTCTCTACCACCCAGGAAAGGCTAATGTGGTCGCTGATGCCTTGAGTAGGAGGGCGGTGCAAAGTTTGTCTATGTTGATCACAGACCAGGCACCGCTATTAGAGGAGATGAGACGGCTCGAGATAGAGGTTGTGTCCCCTGGGGTCTCTGCTAGACTGACGTCTTTAGTCGTGCAGCCCACTCTGCTGGACAGGATCAGGGAGAAACAGAGTGAGGACCCCCACTTGACCAGGATTAAAGATCAAATTCCGAGTGATCAGTCAGGGGACTTTACGGTAGATGCCTCGGGAGTACTAAGGTACAGGAACCGAGCATGTGTGCCAGTGGATGCGGAGATCAGAGAGCAGATTTTGCGAGAGGCCCATTATACACCTTATACCCTACATCCTGGTGGGACTAAGATGTATAAGGACCTCAAGGCACACTTCTGGTGGAAAGGCATGAAAAGGGATATTGGGAGATTTGTGGCTCAGTGTTTAACTTGTCAGCAGGTGAAAGCTGAGCATCGAGTGCCAGCTGGCAAGTTACAAAGTCTCCCAATTCCCGAGTGGAAATGGGACCACATTACGATGGATTTTGTGGTCGGACTACCGAAAGCACAAGGAGGAGCTGATGCTATCTGGGTAGTTGTAGATCGACTTACCAAGTCGGCGCATTTTCTGCCCATGCAGACTACGTGGCCACTTGAGCGACTAGCCCAGTTATATCTAGACGATATAGTGAGATTACATGGAGTACCCGCCTCCATTGTGTCAGATAGAGACCCGAGGTTTGTTTCGCATTTCTGGAAGAGTTTGCAAACGGCCTTAGGGACTGAACTCAGGTTCAGTACAGCTTTTCATCCGCAGACTGATGGGCAGTCTGAGCGGACGATACAAATCCTGGAGGACATGCTTAGGGCTTGCGTCTTGGATTTCGGCGGAGGGTGGATTCGACACTTATCCTTGGCTGAGTTCGCGTACAACAATAGCTTTCAAGCGAGCATTCAGATGGCTCCGTTTGAAGCATTGTATGGACGCAAGTGTCGATCACCACTTTATTGGAGTGACGTGGGCGAGAGGCGGACCTTGGGACCAGATGTGTTGTTAGAGGCAGAAGAGAAGGTCCGAGTGATTCGAAAGCATCTTCAGACCGCCCAAAGCCGACAAAGGAGCTATGCCGATGTTCGGCGACGAGACTTAGAATTTCAAGTTGGAGATCATGTATTCCTAAAAGTCTCGCCGTCCAAAGGAATTAGGAGATTCGGCATTCGTGGGAAGCTTAGCCCCCGATACATTGGACCCTTTGAGATATTGGAGCGTATCGGGCCAGTTGCCTACCGACTTGCACTTCCTCCGAGGCTTGCTGGTGTCCATGATGTATTTCATGTCTCTACCTTGAGGAAGTATGTCTTCGACCCATCGCACGTCATCGACTTCACACCGCTTGAGATCAGCGAGGATTTGAGGTATGAGGAGCGCCCACTGCGAATTCTGGATCGAGAGGTGAGAGAATTGCGCAATCGGGCCATTCCCTATGTGAAAATCCAATGGAGCAATCATGACGAGCGCGAGGCTACATGGGAGCTCGAGTCGGAGATGAGGGATGCTCACCCCTACTTATTCGAGACATCGGACTGAGGATTATTGTTTAGTCTCGTTTCGAGGACGAAACTCTTTTTAGTGGGGGAGGATGTGATGATCCGGACTCCCGCAGGAACTGTGCAACATTAAACAGTGACTGTGGGGAGCTTGTACGGTGAAACAGAGCTTGTAGAATCGAAATTGGACATTTAAATAGACTCTGCGCGAAAATCGGAGCAAATGGGATTTTCCGGGAGCTTTCGGCAAAATTTCGGATGAGAATTTGGCGAAACGGACGTCGTATTTGGACTCAGCGCGCGAAAACGGTCAAAATGGTATATTCACTTAATTTTTCGGCACTGGGTACTGTTCACGCCGGAACAGTAACTCCGGCCGCCGGAATTACTGTTCCGGCGACCGGCGAGCGGCGGCGGGCGGCGGCGGGCAGCGGCGCGGCGGCGGAGCGGGGCGGAGCAAGGCAGAGGGCGCGGGCGCGGGCAGCGCGGGCAGGCGCGGGCAGGCGCTCGGGTGCGCGGTCCATGGCCAGGCGTGCACCGGGTGCACCGAAAAGTCCCTTGCCACGTGGCATTCCCTGATTGGCTGGCCGGCTTCTAGAAGCACGTGGGAAGGTGACACGTGGCGCCCTATTGGCCGACAGGATCCGGAAAACCCGGAGCGGGGCAAACCACGCACCACGTGGCACGTGGCAATTCTCATTGGGCTTGCACCGGCTGTTCCCTGTTTGTGGACACGTGGCGCGTTCTGGTTGGCCAATTTGGTGTTTCCTGTTCGGATCTGATCCCGTGTGGGAATATTCCCTTTGGCCCATTATAAATAGGGAGCCCCACCCCCTCTCTTTCTCACCTCGATTTGCGCGCCGAAGAGAGAGAATCAGAGAAAGTGTTCTATACAAAAGTTTTTCCTCTCTCTCTCCTCTCTCTCTCTCTACAATCTCAGGATTTTAGGATTTACAGATAGTGAGATATCTGCGACGCGGCGCACTGCGACGATTTTCTTTTTAGGCCCATTTCCCGTCGCAGTTCCGTCGAAAATTCACTGCGGGCTAACCGGGTGGAATTTTTGGACGATTTTTGCGGCAGCGCGACCGTAAGAGGTAAGGCTTCGATTTCCGTGTTGATCATTTTGCTCCATTTCGTACTTTTGGCACGATTCCCGAGTCCTCTTTGACCCCCCTTTTTACTGTGGAAATTTTTGGACAGCACCGACTTCTCCGATTTTTATCTTGGCGTAGGAGCATCAGATCGAGGCGTTCAAAGAGTCGATTTTGATCTACTCTTCGCGAGGAACGCAACCGTGATTTTTCTGGGATTTTAGGAGCTCATTTTAGAGGTGAAAAATTCCTCTTTTCCCGTGCTGTCTGAAAAACAGCAAATATTGTACTTTTTGGGATTTGTATTTATACCGGGAGCGTTGATTTGCAGGAATTGAGGACTGTGGACAACCAGGAGACTACCTGGGGTGTTGTTTGAGCTGTTCGAGGTGGGCGGTTGTTGCTTACCTCATTTTTGACAAGCTCACTGGGATTACTAGAAATCCCCTAAAATTTAATTAATGAGAACAATTGGGACAAAATAATATGATAATTGCTGAGAACCATTGGGACTACTAACAGGACTACTAACAGGACTACTAACAGGACAACTAACAGGACAATTAATGAGAACCATTGGGACAAATTAATATGACAAATGACAAGGACCGCTGGGACAAACTCCCCTAAAATTTAATATAACCCCACAAATGATATGATGACTTATATTGGGACACTGTGATTGAGACAAAGGCTATGATCTCGCATGCAAATGACTTTTATTCAGTAAATCAATTGTTTTAAACCTTTGACACTATTTTACAACTTTTAAAAATAAAGACAGTTGCATGCATGCCCGGACATCAGGTAAGGCCACTATTCATTGCTACACTATCATATTGGGATTTGAACATGTTTCATTGTTGTCCTTTGCATTCAGATGTTGTTGCTCAAGTGTGAGCAGGGGTTTGGGATAGTGTAGCCAAGGTTGTGCTAGATTGTGGACTTGTGGGGTATTGCGGTGACCGTGGACAGTAGGCGGTCGACCAGATGTTTATCCTTGCATCAGATTGGGGTTGAGTCTGGTTTATTGCATCAGTTGGGGATCGGGTTTTCCTAGTGGATGGTTTTCCCACTTTGATCATAGTCATGATCCAGTCCTGCTGATTTATGGCACTTCTGATACTTATTACTGAGATATTTTACTCGTGTGGGTCGCTCCCCTCGAGTGCCACTCCGGAGTGTGTTGCAGACATGCTTAGAGTCTTTGAGACTCCTATCCCCTATCGGTGTTATGCATACCCGATTTGGCAACTATCCCCTATCGGTGATAAGGCATTGGCCAGCACACTCGATTTGGCAAGGCACAGCAGGCAGTACCAGTTTTACTAGTGACACTAGACTGAGTCATTTCAGGCAGGCATGTTTGGTATTGTTGCATCCAGTCATTTCGTGCTACATGGCATGTAGATGCATAGTGGTGATAGTTTCCTTTCTTTACAGCAGCCTTTATAATTTACCACTGTTCTTTCATGTTGCCTCTAGTAGTCCTAGTGGGTGCGTCAGAGTTGAGGTTTTACCCACTAGGGGAGGCTACTGGTTTCATCTGGTAGTTCTCACCCCCATTGTTGTTTCTCTCTTTCTTCTTCTTTATTTGCAGAGTCGTCTGCGGGAGCCGCTAGGCCATCGGCAGCTGATAAAGGTAAGGGGATCGCCGAATAGATAGATCCCCTGTGAGGCTGAGAGCTATTAGACAGATAATGCACCCTCCACTCAGACTGATATTCTCCTTTTATTTTGGGTCTGGCTTCCGCCAGCTGGATGTACTATTTTGGTGAGCTGGGAGATTATTGTACTTATTACAGTTGTATTTGTATTTCCAGTCTGAAATACTATGTGGTTCTTCTATTCAGCTCGATATTATGCTCTTTTATTGTTCATATTATATCGGAGCAGGTTACCAGCGCTTCGTGTACGCGGGAAATCCCGTGTGCACGGCGGATCTGTTGGCGAGCCCGGGTTCCGGGGCGTGACATTGACCATTCATCTCTGGACAACACATAAACACCCGGGCTTGCCCTATTTGCAACCCAGAATTGCTGGATCAACCAGATCCAAAGCCTAACATTCTAGCAAGTTACACAATGCTCCAAACACAATTCCACACAGATCCTGTTTGATCTGAAGTGAGCATCAAGCTCAGGGAACAGCATGGAGTAACTTTCATATTTTGCTCAAAGTCTAATTACATATTTTTCTTCATTGTGGCATTTCGACAAACACTTGGTGGGCAACATTCATACACAAGCACCCAAACCATACCCGAGTTGGTTCTCAGCCAATACTGCACCTGGGCCCTTCTAACTTGGAAGGAGAGTTCCTAGGAGTTTCAGGAACATCCCCAGAAATTTTGGCTCAACCCCGCACCCTCGGATTGCCGGAATCCGAGGTTGAAGATAAGCTTCAAACCTCGAAAATGGTGACCATTTATCTAGAGCTTCTGGGCCTCATCCAAATGCACCAACATGTGCTCCTCATCACCACGAACTTACCTGAACCAGTGCCCGGCGACAGGGCACGGCGGCGGCCCGGCGGATCAAAGCTCCATTTCGAGCTCTTCCACCTCTAATGGCGGATTTCCACCGAGGCTGCATGGGGTTCATGCAAGGGCTTGGCTGGGATCAACTTGATCCCAGGAAGCTTCCCGACCATTCCCCGGCCGCCGGAGTTGGCCGGAGCGCCGGCAACCTCAACTTGAACCATTCTCGAACCCATCTTGGCCGCGCCTCCCCACGGCTTGCATGGGAGCTATGCAACTGCATGGTTGGAGCCTCCTCACTCCCAGAAAGTGTTCTGGGCAAGTGGCCGGCGACGGGGTGGCTCGCCGGCGCCGGAGCAAAGAGCTCGGCCGAAGTGCAACTTTTCACAAAACTAGGGTTCAATTCTGCGACTTAACCGTTTGATCAATCTCCACCAAATTTGGTGGAGTTGATACACAGTCCCTACAGTCCCTATCCACCAATTTTTGTCCATCGATTGAAGAGAACAACCGAGGCGGAGCTCGGCTAGGGTTCTGGCGAGATTTTGCTCCCGCCGGCAACCGGCAGTGCATGGGGAGCTCGGGCTTGGTAGGGAGCATGCTTAGGTCCTAAATAAGCTACTGCTATGGGTCTTGGGCTCAAACAATCCGTGGTTTAAGAGAGCTTACCTCGCCGGAGTTGGTGAAGATGGGATGAAGCCGGTTCTCTTCCTCCCTCTTCGCGCGGCCACGGCAAGCTCCCAGATGCTCCACAGTCACCAGGGAACACCACAGGAACCTCTAAAACCAACTTGGTTGAAGTTAGTTCCAACCTTCTTCTCCCTCTCTCTCTCTCGGATTGTCTCTCAATGGGTTGGTGTCCCACGGCCTCCTAGCACTCGGGGCTTGGTCTGGGGAATGCAGACATCCAGGTGGTGCTTAGGATCCATCCCAGACCCCTCATGTTTCCCCCCAAGGAGACCAAGAGCCCAAAACTAATTAATGCCATTTTTATAAAATTTTCGCAAAGAACCCCCTCTACAATGGTTCCTAAACCTCGGGGTCCCTGCTGTAGGTCTCTTAGACTGACAGGAACCTACCCTAATTATCTCTAAATTTTTGGTCCACAAAAACTTAGGTTTCTTCGCAAATACACCCTTTTTCGGTATTTTTCACGCATTTCGAGACAAACGGATCGTCAATTTGTGAAACGGACTTCGCCATGACGTCCGGCTCGTCGATACCTATCAAGTAGCCTATTTGTTTGCTTGATTTGGCGCTCGAGTAAAATCTCGGGTCATAAAGTTCGATAGGCTGTAGCACTTTGCACGCACTTCGATACACCCGGATCGCCAAACGCGAATTCTGTCAGTGCCATTGCGCTCAGAACGTCGAAATTAGCTAGGATTGACTACTCATACCTCTATGTTCAGGGTCCAGACGGCGAAACGACCGACGTTAGTCGAAAGGGGATTTAAAACAGGGATTACTATTCACAACTTAAGTTGTGGGGCCCGCTTTTTCTTCGCTGTTTTGTAGAAGATCCGACCGTCGGATCGAAGACATATGTATATCAATTTTTCATATTTCGATGAGACGGTCGTAATGGTGATCTCGGATTTTCGAGATCAAGCTCCGATCAAAAGTCGGTATTTTCTGGCCAGTATTGCATTACTAATTACTTATTTTTGCCAAATTAAATAATCCAGAAAATTATTTAAACTAAAGATTTTGGATTTTAAAATCACGGTTACTATATTGATCTTGACGAAGTCCAAGTGACCATCAAGAATAGAAAGATTCTGTCACCTATAGACATGAATATTGGAGAAGCATTAGAAGAAATTCAAAAGACAAATGTGCTAATAGTTGAAGTAGAGGATGATTGGAGGGAACCCTTTATCAACTATTTCAAACACAACGAACTCCCTGAAGAGAAATCAAAACAAGTTTAGCTGAAGAGGAGAGCAATGCGGTATGCCTTAGTAAATGATACTCTTTATCGAAGGTCTTACGATCAGCTATGGCTAAGATGCATTTCACCAGAAGAAATTAAACAGGTCATGCACAAAGTCCATTCGGGTATATGCGATGCACACCAGTCCGGCCCAAAGATGTACCTCAAAATTAAATACTTGGATTATTATTGGCCCGCAATGGTTCAAGATTGCATAGAATATGCTAGAAAGTGCCATCAATGTCAAATCCATAGCGACTTTATCCACCAACATCCGAATCCTCTACACCCAACCATCTCCTCTTAGCCATTCGATATGTGGGGAACAGACATTATAGAGCCAATTAATCCTCCTTCATCCAGAGGGCATAAATTCATCCTAGCTGCAACAGACTATTTCTCTAGATGGGTTGAGGCTATTCCTTTGAGAGAAGTAAAAGCATATAATGTTATAAAATTCTTTAAATAAAATATTCTGAATCGTTTTGGGGTTCCCCGTCGAATTATCTTTGATAATGGTTCGGCTTTCAAAAGCTTCAAAGTCGGGAGATTCACTTTTCATCATAAGATCGATTGGCGATATTCATCGATTTATAATCCAAGGGCTAATGGGTTGGACGAAGCTTTCAATAAAACCCTAGTTAAATCTCCTGAAGAAAATCATTGGTAAAAATAAGAGGAAATGGCATAATAAAATTTCAAATGCGCTCTAGGCTTATCGAACAACTTTTAAGACCTCTACTCAGGCCACACCTTATTCTTTGGTTTTTGGAATTGAAGCGGTGCTTCCTTTAGAAGTCGAGCTGCCATCACTAAGGATAGCGATTCAATATGAAATGACAAATGAAGAAACTACCCTTTTAAGACTTGACGAACTTGATTCTCTAGATGAGATGCGACTGATTCTGCAACAAAACTTGGAACTTTACCAATCCCAAATGTCAAAGGCTACAACAAATCAGCACGTATCTGTACCTTCGAAGTCGGAGATATGGTTTTAGTCCACCGACGAGCAATAATTAATAACAAACATGCCGAGGGCAAGTTCGATCCAAACTGGAAAGGTTCCTATGTCATAAAGAAAGCATATGAGGGAGGCGCTTATCAATTAATTGATACAAAAGGAGAAAGGCCGATGCCACTCATCAATGGTCGATTCTTAAAAAAGTATTACTCGTAAAAGTAAAAATAAAAAATAAAATAAAATAAAAAAGGAAAGAAAAATTCTGACTGTGATTAGAACCTCACAGGCAAAAATGAAATCCTCGCTGTGAGAAAACTAGCCTTTGGCTCACAGGCAAAAATTAGGGAAAAGGATTTCTAGCGAAAACCCTCATGGGCGCTAGTTCCCAATAAACTTAAAACCCACACCCATCTTGCCGACGATGGAACGCTAACTCACCCTTCGGGGTCGGTTATGTGCAGCAACCTTGATATACCGAGTTGCTTCCGGAGGCCAAACAAACATAACATACTTGTTTTCCTGCCAACGATGGAATGCTAACTCACCTTTCGAGGTCAGTTATGCGCAGCAATCTTGACATACCGGATTGCTTTTGGAGGCCAAATAAATTTAACAAATTCGTTTTCCAGCCAATGATGGAATGCTAACTCACCTTTCGGGGTCGGTTATGCACAGTAATTTCAAAATACCAAATTCCTTCCAAAGGCCAAATAAATTTAACAAATTCGTTTTTCTACTGACGATGGAATGCTAAGCAATTACATTTTTTTTCACTCACATAAGCGTTTGCGGCAAAAGGTGGGGGACACTTTGTTCAGATAAAAAAATAAAAAAGAAAAAAAAAAAGAAATACAAAGAAAGAAGAAGAAGAAGAAAGAAAAAAAGAAAGAAAGAAAAAGGAAACAAAAAAAAGAGAAGAAAGAAAAAAAAAAAAAAAGAAAGAAAAAAAAAAAAAGAAAAGAAAGGAAAGAAATAAAAAAAAAAAAAAAAGGGAAATGAGATATAGAAAAAAAAAAAAAATGATTATGATATGGATGTTGCCTTTTTGCAAAAAAAAATTTTTTTTAAAAAAAAGAAGGAAAGAGTGGAGGATGTGATTCATAAAAAAAATATATACCTTTTGAATTGTAAAGTTACCATATTTTTTAATTTTTTTTATAATTCCTAAAATTTTGAGACTCTTATAAATTGGAGAGAATGGGAGAAAGAAAAAAAGTTAGAAAGAGAGAGACAAAAAAAAAGAAAAAAAAAAATCTGAGAGTAAAAAGAAGAAGAGAAGAGAAAAAAAAAAAAAGAGAGCTCCACAGCCAAAAAAAAAAAAAAGAAGAAGAAGAAAAGGTAAAAAAAAAAAAAAAGAAAAGAGAAAGAGTTTTTTTTTTTTTTTTTTTCTCTCTCTCTCTTTCCCTGACGTGCAACAAGGGGGGGGGGGGGGGGGGTAAAAGCTTTTGCTTGGTGTCCTCGGATTTGTCCCAGCAAGCAAAAAAAAAAAAAAAAAAAAAAAAAAAAAGGCGACTTCGGGCTTTTGTTCTTCAACAACAAAGACGACGATGGCGAAAATGATGAAGGCGATTCGACTTCCATGACAGTAAAGAGATGACGTATATATGCAAACGATAAAAATTGTGATCTCTTGTCCGTTTGACCAAGCGATCATCTTCGTGATAGGCTCGACACGATCAAACACGAATTTAGATTTTATTATTATTATTTTTTTATCGCGCACATGTATCGTTAATCTTTATGCTGAGCGGCCATCTTCGTAATAGGCTCAACACAGTTGAAACATGATGACTCAAATAAAACCGTCCTTTTTGGTGCGATCGAGCGGTCATCTTCGCGATAGACTCGACAGGATCAAACCTAACTTTAGATTTTTTTTTTTCTTTTTTTTTTTTTACCGAGCAATCATCTTCGTGATAGGCTCGACACGGTCGAAACATGGTGATTCAAACCAAACTGTTCTTTTTGGTGTGATCAAGCGACCATCTTCGTGATAGGCCCGACACGGTCAAACCCGTTCAGAAAAAAAAAATAATAAATAAATAAAATAAAATAAAATAAAATAGATATAAAAATAATAATAATAAAATGAGTGTTGTTTCGAATTGCCATCTTCGTGATAGGCACGGCTCGACTCGACCAAATTGCCATCTTCCTGATAGGCACGGCTCGACTCGACCAAATTGCCATCTTCGTGATAGGCACGGCTCGACTCGACCAAATTGCCATTTTCGTGATAGGCACTGATCGAGCCAACCGCCATCTTCGTCATAGGCACGGCTCGACTCGACCAAACTGCCATCTTCGTGATAGGTACCGATCGAGCCAATCGCCATATTCGTGATAGGCAAGGCTTGACTTGATCAAACCGCCATCTTCGTGATAGACAATGATCGAGCCAACCGCCATCTTCGTGATAGGCACGGCTCGACTCGATCAAACTGTCATCTTCGTGATAGGCACCGGTCGAGCTAATCGCCATCTTCGTGATAGGCACGGCTCGACTTAATTCGATTTAAATCGGATTGCCAACTGAACCCAATATGAATATAATTTAAAACAAATACAATTGAGATAAATAATTCAAACTGAACCACATGAGGTTCTAGCCAAACCAAATTAAACCACAAACTGGTTTGACTTAAATTGAACCTAAGCAGTTTGCCCGAAACCGAGTTATAAAGGATTTAACTTGAACAAACCGATCCAACCCGAACTGAGCCGCTGGAGGATCATAATTAAGCCGAGCCAAACGATGGGCCGGTCCAACCCGAACTGAACTACATAAGGTTCAATCCAAACTGAACCATATGAGCTTCGAGCTCAAATCAAACACAAAGGTTCAGACCGATTCAATGTGGACCCAATCTAAGCAAGGTTCAGACTGAACTTCAGGAATGGATCAAATCAAGAAAACTAATTCCACTCGAATTGAAGCCTATCAACAGTTCAAACTGAGCAGAATTCAACATAACCGGCTAAGTCAACTTCCTTGACCCATAAGCCAGACTCAACCTGACCACCAAATCGTTGAAACTGAACACATCAAAATCAGATTCAAACTAAATTTGACCGCTAAGTCTTTAAACTAAGCAAATTAAAATAAAACTCTACTTAATTCTGATTGACCGCCAAGTCTGGGAACTGAGCATTTTAATTTTACTTATGTATAGTGGGAGTATACCCCTACTTAAGCCATGTACACAATAAATTATATTAATAAATTTTATCCATTTACGCTTTGGTCCTTTTCATATCAGCATTTATTTTTGGTCTCTTAATCGAGGGTCCCCTAACACTGCAAGTGTGGAGTAATTAACAGCAGATTCTTGATTCTGCTGGAAGCCATGAGCCTACAAATCTGATTTCAAATAAAATTTAAACAAACTCAATCTGTATCATGAATGACCACTAATCGCGGGTCGGTTCGTTTGTGGTGGCATACATCGGCGGATCCCGAGACTTACGTAAAGTCCATTGTATAGTCATTTTATACATTGTGAGTTAGTGGGATGGGTTTGTGTGAGTCAGTTACTGATCTGTTTTGATTTAGGCCCAAGCAGTCAGGAGCCTGCACGAGAGCTGAGCAGCGAATTCCAAGTCCGCCTACATTGAGGTTGATACTCCGATCCGAGCATCAGCATAGTATCACTTCACTGGGTACCGTACTCAGTTGAACCCTTATGATCTTGCTAGCCCTGGTCCTATGCTTTGAGTTATATTGCCTTTTATTTTAGTACATCTAGCTACTTATACATTGACTTATACCATACCTGATTGGTCATTACTTAGCTATGCTTCAGTTTAGATTATTTTAGTATCTCCCTATACTTGTACTGCATGTTAGAATAGAAGATTAGTAATTGTTATACAGATGATTTCACAGTCGATTGGCTTCCCGTTTAGGAGTTTCCTGCATAGTGTCGCTTCCCCAGTTTTTAGACCGCTAGCTTGAGCATCGACATTCTGATTGCCACATCACCAGCTGTTCTTTCACTTACACCTGCAGACTAGCTCCCGTGGTGGTGTTCTTTACCGGTAGAGTGGTCTTGTTGGCCCGTGAGCCCCAGATAGCACCGAGTGGTGCAGGGTTATGTCAGCCAGATCGGTGCCAAAAAGTGGCATTGGCTTGAGGTCCTCGAGACCAATAGTGGCATTGATTGGATACTTGGTTTCCAGCATTGACGCATAGTAATTGTTATTATTGATCGTCATTTATTTATGCCCCTGTTTCATTATGCTTTAGCACATAACCTTCAGTACCTTTTTGTTATTGCACTGTGTTTATTATACCTATCTTTACCTACTTTCATATATGCCTATTGATTTATTTATCCGTCGATTATTGTATACCAGTAGGTACGATTTGCTGTTCTCCGGCTCTTCTACCCACTGGGATACATTCAGTTGTATCTCACGTTCTTTGGTGACCTATTTTTCAGGTCCGTCTGGTGGTGAAATATCGGGACGGTAATATGAGGCATTCCGATAGACCTGTCCCTTGTTAATTGCTACCTAGATAGCTGGCTAGTATCATTTATATTCGGTTACTGATGTTGTGACTATGACTTAACTACTTTTGATTATGTTAGTTGTTGATTTCATCATGATGTTCTAGAACTGCTTATTTTGGATTATCAGATAGATGTTTAGTTTTATATTATTATGTCAGTTTATTGTCAGTTGATTATCGTTAAATTGCTAATATTAATTGTTAGAAACTCTATTGTGCAATGTATACTTGTTTAACCGTGCGTGTATAGAAAAGACTCTATTCAAGTGGACGGAGAATTTTCTATGCACGTGACGAATCTGCTCACGTTCTGAAAATTTATTTTCAACTCTGATTTAAAAAGAAAAAAAATTAGACCGCATTTAAAATCTCGGAACGCGACAGTTTTATCCCTTCAAAAAATCTTTGATTTGCATATATATTCCTCCAAAAGTTTTGATTCATTCATATATATTCCTACAGTTTGATTCATCGTTAGTTCTTTAATGGTTGGCTTGTAAAATAACTATTTTATCCTTATAATTTATTTTTACAAAAAATTATCTCTCTTTCCTTGCCTTCGTCATGGCAGGTGCAGTATATTTTATTTTTACAACGACTAAGAGCCTCGTCTTGACGTCGTCACCATCATAGATCTCGCCATCATCATGAATAAAATAAAAAAAAGCAAAAAAAATGACGAAAATTTATATTAAAACACAAATTATATATATATATATATATATATATATATATATATATATATATATATATATATATATATATATATAAGGGTAAAAAAATTATTTTATCCCCCTTAGCTATATAGTTAGCTTTTTTCAACTCGTGGTTATCTAAAGTTTGGTAACGAAAAAACATATTTGCAGATAAAAAATTTATTGGAGGGATAAATATAATAACTTAAGTTTTGTAGTAATATATTTACTATTTGATATCTTTATAGAAAATTATATATAATTATCTATATTATATTTTATCCATCTCCACCGTCGTGTATTTTAGATTTATTTTTATTTTCTACTTTGTACTATTTTTTTGTTTATAAACTAATATTTTTCTCGTCAATCTCTCAATTATTGTTAACAAATATATTATTTTAACAAAAACCTAACAACTTTATTAAAAGACACTGGTTTTATAGTATAAACAAATGTAAAATAAATTTTTATGACTCATTAAAAATTTCTATAAAATTATTTTTTATTATTTTTATATATTTTGTTATATTTTATGTCAAAATTAAATAAATATATAGTCGGTCACCTTTAACTAATATTTTTTTATATTTTTATGTAAGATTATAGAGAATTAATATTTATAGTGCAGGAATTAAAAAAAAAACAAATTATAGAAAATAAAAAATTTGTAAAATATAATATAGTATAGTGTAATTAAATCGGACTTTTAATGTAATTAAGCCGAATTTCAAATTTCAAATTTTGAGCTTTTAATTTTAAATTATAAAATTTTTAAGTTTAAAATTTAAAATATAAAATTAATCTTTTTTAAAATTTAAAATTATTTTTTTTTTATGGAATTGTAAATATTCAGCCAAACAGTTTAAAATTTAAAATCGTAAAGTTTATTTAGAGCTACAATTTTTTTTTTATTTAAAAAACAATCAAATTTTATAAACTGAGAATAAACGGACCCTTAGGCTCCATTTGGCTTTAGAATAAACTGAGAATAACTAAAGTTATCCCCGCAATTTCGCTAAATGGTGTAAAATAATGACAATAATAGCTATTCTGGTCAAACCGGATTATTCTAGATAATTCTAAAATAATCCGGGAACAACTATTTCACTACTTTAGAGGAATAAGATTATTTTCATATAATGGTTAGTTTATTACAAATAATTAAAATAATATAAAAGTATAGTTATATTATATATATAATTTTATAATAATCAAAAATATTTTATAATAATAATAATAATAATAATAATAATAATAATAATATATAATTATTATTATTATTATTATTATTATTATTATTATTATTATTATTATTATTATGCTAAAATAAACCATATAATATAAAATAAAATATTATATAAGGCAATAAATATATTAAATATATAATATTTATATATTTAATTACTATATTTATATATATTTTATAATATATATTTATATTATATATAATATTTATAAATTATATTACATATTATATAATATATTATTTATATATTATATAATATATTATATATATAAAATATTTATATATTTTATTATTATAAAATATATTATTTATATGTTATATTATATATTATTTATATATTACATTATATAATATTTATATATATTATATAATATATAATATTTATATATTAAATATTTATATTATATGTTATTCTAAAATATATTTTCTATATTTATTTATATATAATATTTTAAAGTATTTATATATATTATTATTATTGAAGTATGTTATATATTAATATTGAAATATTTTATATAATAATATGATTATAATAGCATTAGATATAATATTTTAATTATTTTATATTAAAAAAATATTATTTTTATATGTATTATTATACATATATTAAATATTTTATATATAAAATATATAGATAAGAATGATTTTGATATTTTAAAAAATTTTAATGAATCTTTTGCACTATCCTTTATTATTCTTCATAGAATTACTAAATAAAATTTAAATTATTCTAAAAAAAAAAATATCAAGCAAAAAAAAAATATATATATATATATATATATATATATTCTAAAATACTAACCAAGAAAATTAAGGACCTTTATCCTTGCAAAAAAGTGAAGCTCGTCTAGTGGTGCCACGTGTCACGACATCAAGAATCGTGCCAACGTCAATGGAATCTTCTATCCACTAGGAATGTAAATGAAATAAAAAATAAAAAATAAAAAAACAACTAATAGTCCATGTGTTGTTCCCCTATTGTAACTTGGTCCTTTTACTATTTCAGATTCTATTTTGGATTTGAGGATAAGACATTCAAATCCGTACGATGAATTTAATTTTTACACGAAAAAATAGAAAAAAAAAATAATAATAACATCTATAATTTAGAACTAAAAGGCTATTTGGAAGTGAAAAAGTCAAAAAGTGAAAAATTTGTGCTCCTTTTTTCTTTTCACATGTAACGCCGCTAAATTCGAAAGGTTGATCTGACCACTTCGGTGTCGAAATATGTGTCGACGCTTACAACTTTCTCGAAGTGATGAGTTCAACCATCGAAATCTACAAAGATGAACGAACATATGGTTAGATTTTAGGGCGTTTGGTATCGGGTATAAGAGGGATAAGGAGGTTATACCTCCCTTTATATCCAAACAGAAAAATGGGAGGGGAGAACAGCTGTTCCCCTCCATATCGGGTTATTCCAGAATAATTCGGTATTGGAAGGAAACAGTTGTTCCCCCCAAAAGGTGGAACATCTTGTTCCACCTTCTCTCTCTTTTTTTTTTTTTTTTTAATTAAAAAATTTTAAATTATAAGATATTTAAATTTATAAAATTTAAATTTTTTTAATTTTATTTTTTAATAAATCTAAAAATTTTATTTTTTTATTTTTTTATAATTTATTAATCTATACAAATTTATACCAAATGTTTAAAATTTTTAAATTTATACTTATTTTTATATACAAATTTTTGAATTTTTAAAAATTTATAAATTTTTAAAAACCAAAAAAAAAATCAATAATTTTTTTATATATATAAGTAAAATATAAATTTTAATAAATTTTTTAATAAATATTTTAAATTAAATATTTAAAATCATATCAGTCAAATTTTTATCTTAAATTAAAAATTTAATCCCCTTTATTTTTTTTATTCCTCTTTAGCTTACCAAACACAATTTTTCTTATCCCCGGTACAACTCTTATACTAAACCAAACACAAAATTATGTTAATTCCTGCTTATATCTGAACTTATACATATCCCAGGAGTAACCAATTTTCGCTTATACCCGAGCCAAACGCAGCTTAGGAGTTTATTTTTTAAACCAAAAACTTTTTTTGACATTTGTAATTTAGAATGGAAAATGCTAAATGTACACCCCAAATGAGGTGTACATCTTACACCCTCCCCATCCTGAGGTGGGATGAATTTCACTTGTCACATCGATATGACGAATAGATGAATATCCATCCCAGAATGAAATAGGTGTAGGATGTACACCCCATTTGGGATGTACATCAAGCATTGCTCATTTAGAATTTAGAGACTTTAAAAGCAGAAAGTCGAAAAGTGAAAATTTTGTGCCCCCTCCCTCTCTCTCCACGCATGACGCCACTAAAATAAGGCAGATCTCACGACTTCGATGCTGAAACACGCGTAGACGCCTACGACTTTTTCAGAGTCATATGTTCAACCGCCAAAATCTACACATGAATTTATATAAAAATCTATAGGTTCAAATCACTCTTCTCCTCCCTTATCTTATCCAATGAATTTTGGCATCTTTGGAAAGCAAAAGTTTTGTGCATCCACCCAACGCCATCAACATGTCTCATATTCTGAACTAATATCTACGGTACGTGCTACGAAAGGAGCTTGCAATAGATAATAGAATAATGAAATTAAAATAGTGGATATATATAAATTTATTGTATCTGGTGAAGTGTGTACTAACTGTGTATACTGATATTTCACACATAAATTGGTTTCTACGGTACAAATTAGTATATAAAATATAAGAGTATTTATTAAAACGTTCGTATACTATGAAATTATATGAAATAATCGTTGTACTCTAAACTTTTGGGCCTCGTTTGACAACCGGTATCAGGATGATAAGGGGGTTATTTCCCCCCTTTATATCCAAACAGTATTTAAGTGTGGGGGGAACAGCTGTTCCTTCTATACCAGGTTATTCCGGTATAAGGGTAGAACAGCTCTTCCACCCCACATGTGGAACAGTTGTTCCACCTGTTGCTTATTTTTTTTTTTAATTAAAATTTTTTAAATTATAAGATATTTAAATTTATAAAATTTTAAATTTTTTTATTTTATTTTATAAATTTTAATCCTCTCTATTATTCTTATTCCTCTTTAACTTCCAAACACAATTTTTCTTATCCCGGTACAACCTTTATACTCAATCAAATACAAAATTACTATAATTCTTGCTCGTACCTGAACTTATACCTATCCCCGGAATAACCAATTTTCGTTTATACCCGAACCAAACGCAGCCTTGGAGTACAATGGTTGTTCATATGATTTCAGAGCGTGAGGTTCTGAGCTCGAGTCCGACGAGGCTCCTAACATAATTAATTTTTTTCTATTTAATTCAAATTCACGTCTTGGGCTATCAAAAAAAATATCAAGCCTAAACGTGAGGGAGTGTACTGAAGTATTAAAATACTAATTTCTTAGATTTTATTTGGTTGTGGGATAAGAGAGAACTAGTTGTTCCAGGAATAAGAATAAATATGGAAACTAGCTAGAACTATTGTAAAAATATATTTGATTGGGTATTATTAGATTAGTACCGGTATAAGAGAATTTGTGTTTGGTGTGATAATGGGAATAAGAGAAATAGAAAGTAATAGTTGTATGAAATGATGAAATTGCCCTCAATTATAATAGTTTTTTAAAATAAATAAAAATTTTATTTGTATGATTTTAAATATTTAATTTAAAATATTTATTAAAAAAATTTATTAAATTTATATTTTACTTGATGTAAAAAAATTATTAAAAAATTTAAAAATTTTGAAACATTATAAATTTTTAAAAATTAAAAATTTTGTATATAAAAATTGGTATAAATTTTAAAATTTTAAAAATTTAGTATAAATTTATTAAAAATTAAAATTAAAAATTTAAAAATTTGTATAAATTTTAAAATTTTAAAATTAATAAATTTTAAAATTATATAAATTTTTAAATTTATTAAAAATTAAAGTTAAAAATTTTAAAACTATAAAATTTAAAAATTTTAAAACTATAAAATTTAAAATTTAAAAAACTATAAAATTTAAAAATTTTAAAACTATAAAATTTAAAAATTCTCTAAAGTTAAAAATCTGTAAAATTTTAAAAACTTATAAATCTAAATTTAAACTTTTAGATTTATTAAAAAATAAAGTTAAAAATTTTAAAATTTATGAAATAAAAAAAAATTAAATTTTATATTTTATAAATTTAAATATCTTAAATTTTTTTAAAAAAGTAATTAAAAAAAAAGAAAGAAGAAGAAGAAGAAGAAGGAAAGGGATCCCCTTATATCAGTTGCATATAATTTTACATGATATCAGAGCAAGAGCTCCTGAATTCAAGTCCCAACGAGATTCCTAACGTAATTAATTTTTTTTTATTTAATTCAAGTTTACGTTTTGGACCTAAAAAAAAAAAAAAAAAAAAAAAAAAAAAAAAAAAAAAAAAAAAAATCTAATCCAAAACGAGGGGGGGAGGTGGGGCGTATTGGAATATTAAAAATACATATCGTTTTTTAGGAGCTTAAACTTTTGAAGTACAATAATTATTTTATATAATTTGCATATACATACGCAGTACTACACTTGCTTTCAAATACAGGCCAATACATGATCGGCGGACAATTTTTATTTTTAAAAAAGTAATAAGTTGTTTTGCTTAAAAAGTTAGGTCTCCGTAGGTATCATTTCAATTTTTTTTTTTTTTTTTTTTTTTTTTTTTTTTTTTCTTTTTTTTTGAAATGAAATTTCTATGTGAACTAGGGATGTCGATGGGTATGGATACCCAAAATTCTATCCAAATCCGAATTCGAACAGAATGAATTTACCCAATGTTAAACGAATATGAATTCGAATATGGATATAAAAAATAAAAATCCGACGGATTTAAATTTGGATATGAATTTTGATTGTACCCGATCCGAATCTGAACCCGAGCCGAACCCGAATTAATTTTATGTCATATAATATATATGTATATAAATATTTGATATTATATTTAAATTTAAATTTTAAAAATTAAATTTAATATAATATATTTTGAAATATTGTAATAGAAAAAGAAATATAATTATTTCGGGTTTGAATTTTCGGGTTCGGGTTCGGATTCAGATTTTGAATTTTTTGTCGGGTTTGAATTTGGATATGAATTTTTAAAATCCGTCGGATTTGAATTCGAATTCGAATTTGATAGTTGGGTTCGGATTCGAATTTGAACTTTTGAAAATTCATCCCAAATCCAACCCGTTGACATCCCTAACGGGAACTACTATACAAAGGAATGCTGCAGGTAGATTATAAGTAGCATTTTCCTTGTTTACAATCCTTAAATCCAAGGAGTTTATGTGGCTGCAAAAAAATAAAAACTTGATAAAAAAAGGTTTTTCTGTTTCTAATTTTTTTTTTTTTATTTTCTTTAATGACAATCATTATTGATTGAAACTTTTTGCTAGTATATCAAACGATACAGAATTATACTACGACAAAATTAGATTATAAAAATATATTTTTGTGATATTTTTGTGTGCAAGTGTCCTGTTTATATTCTATTTATATTCAAAATTAAATTATAGGAACACATTATAATAATATGTCGTTATACATCCTAACGACTGCACATATAGCAACACTAATAATAAATATCGATATTTATAGCAGCGATATTTTTAAAAATTTTAGAAATACATAAAACTGCCGCTATAGCATAATTTTATTTTAGTGTTAACGTTTCATCAAAATTTAAAATAAAAATCTAGTTTTTAAATAGTTTTTAAATGTAATTATTTGAATAACAAAAAAATTATTCAATATTATACAAAATATAATTTTCATTGAAATTTTAATAAATAATTTTTTGAAAATTTATAAATTGTTTATTTATTAACTTTAATTAGTTTAGCAAATTTCACTAAAAAAAATTAAGCTCACATAGGACTTAAGAATTTCATCAGGAAAACAAAAAAACAGAAGCAAAAATTAGATCAAAATTGAATGAGAAAACAAGATAAACATTGGTGTAAAAATGTTAGAAAAATCTACATCTATACTAAGATAAAGTTAAAAAGATAATAGAATAAAAATGTAAATGGAAAGAAATCTCAACCCAAATATTAAGACAAAATAGTATATAAAAATTTAATCGTGCTTAAATTACACTACAACAAAATTAAGTTATAGGGACACATATTTGTGACATTTTTTTGCAAGTGTTCTATTTATAGTCCATCTATATCCAAAATTATATTATAAGGACATATTTTTGAGACATATTATAATAATGTATCGCTATACACCATATCGACGGCACATATAGCGACATTAATAATAAATGTCGGTATGTTTTTCAGCAGTATTTTTTTTTTGTGTGTTTAGAAATATTTAAAAAAATCGTTATAGCATAGTTTTATTGTAGTGTTATTGGATAACTTATTTCGACATTCAAACAGGCCTTAATCTCGAGGGTTCTTCAATATATTCCAAGTTCGTACATAGCTTCTAAGGCATTTTGGTTCTTTCATGCAACCAAAATTTTGAATATTTGAGTTCTACGTATTCTTATCCTATCAATATCAAATTCGAAAAAAATATACAATTTTTCTCTAAAAACTTAAGCAGGCGTAGTACGTGAGACTGATAAACGTGATCATGTAAGTGAAGTTGATCACATCACATGATCAATGCATATATCAATGTATCTCAAAAACGTGATCATGTAATACACATTGATGATGAGAGAAAGGATAAGTTGCATTGGTATGATTGTGAAAAAGGAGACACACCATACTTTGAGAGCTACTACTAGTTTTCTCTATAGTTTATTAACAAAAGAGAAATAACCTCTATACATTACATGTTAACACTGTAAGTGCTTAATAAGTAAGTACTTATTTCATACATGATATCGGAACGAGCTATTTATCTTCTACAGCCAAATGGCGCCAGCGCTTCGAAGCAGCGGAACTAAATTACCGCTAAGGTGAAGGGACATGATCTTGTCGGTGGATCCGATTAGCTTGCCCCCGATGAACACGGCGGGCACTGGTGGGGTCCGACCCATGAGTTTGACGAGCGCCTTCTCCATCTCCTTTCCCTTCGAATCCTCGTCAAGTTCATACACAGTGGGGTTAACACCTAGCTCGCAGAAGAGCCTTGTGGCAGTGTGGCACATGCAACACGAGCTCATGCTGAAGATCACGACGGCCCGTTGTGAGGCCAACTTCGTAACGCGATCCATGGCGATCGTTGGTTTGCGCTGAAACACTTAAAAGCGTCGCGAAAAACAGCTAGCAAGGGAAGAGCTAAAAAGGAACACTTTGGAAGTGGTGGGTTTGGAATGAAGGCCGGGGTTGAATTGCTTATATAGGGAACAAAAGGGTAGAGTTGAAATTATCTTAATTGAGTAGGGACAAAATGGTGAATACAATAAGAAAATCTTTAAAAGTATGAACAAAATAGTACCATAGGGTATCTATGCTTTGCAACAGGCATTAAATAAAGAACATTTGTAAAGGAACAATTGGATAATATTGAAGTCCCTTTTCACTTCTGGGGGTAAAGAGAGAGAGAGAGAGAGAGAGAGAGAGAGAGAGAGAGAGAGCCATGCATGGATTATGGAATATTTTGATGGAGAGAGAGAGAGAGAGAGAGAGAGAGAGAGAGAGAGAGAGAGGGCCATGCATGGAATATGGAATATTTGGATGGAGACTCAACTTGAAAATGTTGATACCAAAAAGGTTCTGATATTTTGATAAGGTATGAATCCTAGCTCTTCTTTGATGTACACAAGAGTCAGCATGCTCGATTCTGATTATAATTAATTATGTATAAATTACTAACTAACACTATAATAAAATTATGTCATAACGACACTTTTAAATATTTCTAAAATCTAAAAAAAATATCGTTGACAAAAATATCAACACTTATTATTAGTGTCGCTATATGTGCAGTCGTTAGGGTGTATAGCGGCATTATTGTAATGTGTCCTAAAAATATGTCCCTATAATTTAATTTTGGATATAAATAAAATATAGATAGGCCACTTACACAAAAATATCACAAAAATGTGTCCCTATAATCTAATTTTGTTGTAGTATAAGACGTGCAACACATTGAAAAATTTTCTTTTCATTTCAAAAAAAAAAATAAATAATAAATAAAATAGAAAAAATATTATAACAAAATTATGATATAGCGACACTTTTGAGTATTTCTAAAATCCGAAAAAAATGTCACTGGCAAAAATACCGACACTTATTATTAGTGTCGCTATATGTGCAGTCGCTAGAGTATATAGCGACACATTATTGTAATGTGTCCCAAAAATATATCTCTATAATTTAATTTTGGATATAGATGGAATATAGATAGAACATTTACACAAAAGTATCACAAAAATATATCACTATAATATAATTTTGCTGTAGTGAAAGAATTATGAGTTTGCAAAAGTTTTATAGGTAAAAAGGCTTTACAAATATTGTGTTAGCTATATATTTTTTACTTTAAAATTAGAATCCTGACAATCTGTTCGACAATCAGTTCTGTTTATTTTCTAAAAGGATAAAAAGAAATAGATCTTTACTTGTGTTTTCGAAAGAATTTTAATTGTTTGAGTTCAACAACGCAGTAAGCCTAATTGTTGCATCAGTTATATATCTTATGACAACTTCTCATTGAAGCTAAAATTTGAAATTCAAATTTATTTGGCCTTCTAGTCAAATTAGAATTTGTTGCTTTTTTTATTATCAAATACCTAACTTCTGCCCTAACTCTGCTCATAAAAGTATTTTAATCAATTTACAATTACTTCTAGTAATAAGTAATTTTTCTTTGAGCAAATTATTGATACTAACTTTGGAGGATACATTGCACTCAAAAAAAAAATTCATCTCAAGCAAAAGTGCTTCCCCTAAACAAAGTGTGGGTTTTGACTAGTTAAGTCACTTGTTTCTCTCACATAAATTTTCCACTTGCATTTACTTTTTTGTGACACAAGTTTTGTATATTAGGAAACCAAATCTATTCTAACCTTGAGAACAATGCCCTCCATCTTTTTGCTACGTATCGATGATCTCATAAAAAATAAGCCCACATCTTTATCATCGTTGCGAACGAATCGATGATCTCTCAAAAGAATCCCGCATTTTTATCATCACATTACAATAAAATTATGCTATAGCGACACTTTTAAGTATTGCTAAAAACTAAAAAAAAATACTGCTGAAAAAAATACCGACACTTGTCATTAGTGTCGCTATATGTGCCGTCGCTAAGGTGTATAGCGACACATTACTATAATACGTCTCAAAAATGTATTCCTATAACCTAATTTTGGATATAGATGGACTATAAATAGAACACTTGTAAAAAAAAATGTCACAAACATGTGTCTCTATAATCTAATTTTGTTGTAGTGTCATTGCGAACGAATGACGAAGCACTATCCGTTGTGAAATGATACTAACATGACGAAGTGGTACAGTAATGACATATAATACAAACACACGGAATCATGTCGGTGTCGATCAAATCATCATCGGGGTGGAACAAAGGTAGTGTTTGATTCCACCAAGCTGCCGAAAAAAAAAAAAAAAAAAAATTTGAGGAACAATATACTGGATTAGACTGTAAGTTCAAATTGGCCTTCTTTCCCTCCCTCCAACTCTTTCCTTTACTCTTATCCTTATGTTTGGAATCTCTCAAAAGCAAACAGGAAGAGAAAAAGAAAGGTAAGTGCTCTACATATATATCCTCATTTGTGCACCCACATCATCATCTTCACCTCATCAGATACATCTAGCTTACGATGCCGCGATACGTCGATGCTCTCTCTCTCTCATCAGATACATCTGTGTCTACTTTTATTCTATGTGATAAAGTTGACATTCCTATAGCTAGATAAAGGTGCAAGTGGAACAAACTATGAAGATACAAGATACTCCACAAAATTTTAGTGATAAACACTCACAACACTAATGGATCATTTTCTAGTGATATTATGTTGGAAACAACTAGAGATATATATATAAGAGATTTGATCTTAAAGAGCTACAAAATCAGTTGCTCCAAGAAATTAATCGTGATCGAATGATACGATTTTCTCTAACCCAAGAATTATTCAAAGGTTGAGCCTATTTGCACCTTTTCTTGGCCTTTATCTAAACTTGGCTCTTCAAATTCTCAAGAGACCTTTTACCTATATATGTATTTTATGATTAGCTCTACGAAAAGTTATAAGCTACTATATATATATATCTAAATTTAGTTGCGAATATTAATTGCTTGAGAATCTTAATGGTGGATTTGCAAAGCTAGATTTTGAATCTCTACCCAACAAGGTATTAAATCATAGGTTTTTAGAATATATACTTTGAATTTGGATCGGGTTTCGGACTATTGATCGAATTTCATGGATTAGCAATACAGTTCACAAGAGACCTCTTCCTCACACAGCTTTATCAATGTAAAACATTAACATATCAAGTGGCCCTTCATGTATCATTTGGCTACTTACTAGTTTTTAGTAGCCTTTGTGTAATCATCCGTGCTTGTTTCGCTCTATTTCTGTATCTACTTTTCGATGCAGTTATTCTTATTTGCGCGTTTGGTAAATAGAAAGATTTGAAGTTGCGGTGGAAAATTGAAATGATATTCTAAGCTACAAAAGCCAAACTTTTGATTAAGAACTTCTAATTATTTCATAGAGAAAATCCTACCGTTCCTTTTTTTTTTTTTTTTTTTTTTTTTCTAGAAGGAAGAGAAAAATAACATGTTATTCAATACTTTACCCAACAACATAGTCAAATATCTTAGAGATAATGCTAATCTAATATATTTGGTTGTTTAAATTGTGATAAAAATAAATCTAATTAGATGAGATATTTAACTAGAATAAGATTTTATGTAATAATCTATAAATAGAGAGGTCGGGGCTCTTATAGTTAATGAAGCAGGAGTCGTCTAAATTAATTAGTTAGTCCCAAAGAAAGACCATGTGGGCATGAAATTATTTTTTTAATAAAGTCAAGTTTAGTTTGCTTCTATCAAAACGTACTAGATTCTTTTATTATTTGTCTTTTTCTCTTCTCTTTTTGCAATAATCGAGATATTTTATAGGCGAATTAAATAATAAGATCGAGTTCAAGTTCATTCCAATGATTTTTCGACGTATGTATTAACTTCTACAATTGTACAGTGGATGACTTAAGGGAATAGTGACCTTATAAGTTAATTGTTTTCCGGCCAACGTTGACCCAACCGATCGTTCGGAATCCGTTTTCGACGATCCAAATAGTCGAATTTAACGATTTTGTCGATCCGAGCGCAATGGCGCAGACGGAATCTACATTTGATGACCCTAGAGCCTCGAAAAGCGTGCTGAACTGTAAATATCATAGTATTTTATGGATCTGTGATTTATCTGGATTCTCAGTCGACGAACAAAAATCGCTACTTGATAGGTTTCGTCGAGTCGGCCATCGTGGCGAAGTTTGTTTTTCCGTTTGGAGACTCGAATGCCTCGAAAAACATGAAAAACAACAAAAAAAATGGAAAATTACATAGAGACCCTATATTTTATGCTCCAATTTTTGTGCAAATTCTTGGCGAGGGACCTGATTGCGAAATTGAAATACTATGAAGGACTTGGCTCTAAATATTATGAGTAGAGGGAGCAACATGCATTTTGTTGCATTTGTATATATATAGTATTAGGGTTCCTTTGAAACGGTAGAGCCCAGAACCCTAGCACCCAGCCGCATCCACCAACCCCTTCATGTCCCTCTGCTCTCTCCTCGTCGGTTATGCCGCCGGCTGCCGCCTCCCTTCGCAGGAAAAAGAGAGGGATCAAGAGGAAGCCTTGATCTCGGTTGGGTTGAAGTAGGAAGTAACTAGATGACTCCATAATTCACCAGACTTCTTCTGGGACCTCCTTTGTGCCTGAGAGACCCAACCGAGGTGTTCCCGACGCCCTGCTCCGCCGTGCGCCGCCGGCGGAGGATCTCTCCTTCTTCCTCAAGTCCGACGAGATAAGATCATCTCTTTTCTTCACTTTTGTTGGCCCAAGAACCAAACCAATCATCTTCTGACACCAAGAGGATCATCTCTGTGAAGTCCCGAGGCCAGCCGTGCTCCGGTTAACCGGCGGGGGCAACCAAGCCGCAGAAAACCCAGTTTTGGCCAGATCTGTGCGCGGGCTCCATCCGACCGTCGAAACCAAGATCGACCACGTTGGAATTCTTCCTCTGGTCGACTGCAACCTCTCCACAAAGTCTGAGGACCATCGGTTGAGGATCGAAGCCGTGCGGGCGTGCCCTAGCTTCGGGTTGTCTTCCTCACGACCGAGCTTCGCCGCCCGGTGCTGCCGCTGCCCCTCACCGCCGACAACACCATTGGGAAGCTACACAGCACCGAGAGGAACCTTCTTGTGCATTTGTTTGGACCTAGAAGCCCCCGGTTGAAGATCCACCATTAGAGGCCTAAGCTCGGCTGAGTCTCCTCTCCGGCCGCCGCCGTCGCCTCTAACCGCCGGCCGACCACCCAGGTATGCTCTATGGGTCATTTATAAGCTTCCCATGTATTTGCATGTGGACCATAATGAGTAGAATCTGACCTTCCATTGTTGCACCCAAGGCTTGCCCGAGTCTCGTCTCCGGCCAGCCGCCGCCTCCGGCAGTCGGAGCTGGGTCGGGAAGTGACTGAGCCACCTCTGTGAGTGTCCTCTTGCTGTTGCTTGCCTCTACTTCAGGCTTGAACCCGACTTGACTAAGCCTCGGCCAAACCGAGCCTTTGCAAGGTTTTGCAACCTGGGTCACCTTGCTCCGGCCATCTCTCCGACTGGTCTGCGACGCTCCGAAGGTGAGCCCTCGACTCTATAGATCCTATTAAGAATGATGCTCACTCTAATTCCCATAAAGAACAGTTAGTTAGCTTAGTGTAGTAATCTAAGCTCTAGTTGATTAGTTTTTATGGACCCGACTGTTTTCGGGCTTCGTGTCCACTCAAACCAATGAGCACGGGTTAGCTTGCGTCGAGATCGATCTACTGTAATTTACGGCATAGTCTAAAACCTCCCGGATTGGGAGATCGAGTCGAAACAGTGGTTAATTGGGTGTATATATGCAAATTTGGAAAACCATAGGGATTAAGTTGCAATTATGACTTCATGGGCTGTCTCGGGCAGTGTGTACATGACCTCTAATCTTCTTGTTAGAGGTCTGTTGGTCTTCGTTAAGCGGGAATCGGTTAACGAACCATAAATCGGCGAAATCGTCGGTTTAATGGCTTTCGGCGCGAGTTTCGCGTACTTCGATGTAATAGAATGATGAATGGATCTTGTTACCTGTCTCTGGTTATTTCCGACGCTGTCCTGGCTTGTCCAGTGGCTCTCGTTTCAAGTCGGTGGCTTCCGGTGCCAAATCGGCCTTTCCGAAAGTGTTGAATTAATTATGGCTCCAATCGAGCATCGATTTTAGCAAAGTGGTTTAATTAGTGAGTTTTAATATATATATATAACATGCAATTTTGAAAATGTTAGGGGAGTTCCCTATTTACAACTATCTGTATAGTGTGAGTCTGTGGTTTGGGGAATGTGTGAGTCCGTCCCTGATCGGTATTCATGATTCAGGTCCTTGCAATTTGACTCCGGCCCACGAGCCTTTTGTTGGAGTCGTTGGTCCGCCTACACACAGGTGGGTTTATCTTCAGTTTGAGTTTTATCTTTTCGGCCCTCTAGGTGCTTTAGTTAGTCGGACACCTGTTTTTGATATTAGCCCTGATCTTGCATTTATGCTATACCATCATAGACTGCTTATATCCTGCTTTACCTGGACATATCTTGTTTATTTGTCATCAGATTTATATATCTCAGTACAGTAGTCTTACTTGGTCTTATCATGCCTGTTGATTGATACACTGCTTTGTGTCGAGTTATTCTTGTACTTATATTTCAGATATGCATGATTGACCATGATTGATATACAGATATCTGCATCCCTGTGGGGATTTCTGGCATGCTGCCGATTACCAGGTCTGTGGACCGTGAGCTTGAGCATTTGCATTATGATGGTTGTGCACCTACTGTTCACTCACGTGCGCTGTGGGATTGATCACCCACATTACGTTCTTTACCGGTAAAGGGTCTGGTTGACCCGTGAGTAATCCCCTTTTGCTGTATCACTGGGTACGGGGAGCCCCTCGGCTGTACCGATATGAGAAAACTCTCGGCTGCACCTTTAGGTACGAGGATCCTCTTGGCTATATCAATAGTACGGAGTTGCTGTTCAGCTCGGCTAGGTGGAATCCAGTATGATTGTGGTTGGTTCTGCTTTGATATCTTCGCCTGAGGTCCCCGTGACCAATAGTGGCATCGATTGGGTACTTGCTTTTCGTTATTGATGCATAGTTTATATTTCGTGTTCTAGCATGCTTTACTGATTCATTCTGTACCCATATCTGCTCAGTTATATCTTTGACTTATCTTTAGTCTTTTATTGATTATTCAGCTTTACCTATGGATCTATTTACTATCCGCAGAATATTATATCCAGTAGGTACGATTAGCTATTTCTCGGCTCGTCGTGCCCACTGGGATACACTGTCGATGTATCTCACACCCCGTGGGTGACTATTTTTCAGGTCATTCGGGGGTGCTGGGATGTCGGGACACGTTGGTGAGGCTCTTACGATAGTGCCGACCCTTATGTCACCAGTATATCTTATCTTCCGCATTATGTTTTAAAATATAGTAAAATGATTAATATGGTATGCGTAGTTTAGACTACTCTGGTATTGGCTGTAAGTGCTTAGCCGTGCATGTATAGAAAAGGCTCTGTCCAATAGACAGGGAATTTACTATACATATGGTGATCTATTCACGCCTGAAATGATTTAAACTCTGATTTCAAAAAAAAAAAAAAAAAAAAAAAACCCTGCTTTTCAAAACTCGGGGCGTGACAGATTTTATGATATCAGATAATAGGTACACGATGCCTAGGTATTTGGTTAGGATTGAGCCCTAGGATGACTGGTTCTCTAGGTGAGAGCGCGGGGTGATTGTATAATGGTTAGGAACTCAAGGGCAGTGTTATTGCCGAAACTATCCTGACCTGATTTTTTTCGTATAGGCATGACTCGTCCTGGACATGGTGGTGGCAGGCGTGGTGCAGGCAATGGCCGAGGTGTCGGCCGACCTCCTAGAGTTCGGAGGGAGCCTGAGGACCCTGGCAGGTTACAACAGGTCGAGGCTTAGCTTGCTACTCTGACTGGGCTGGTTCAGCACTTGATACAGCAGCAGGCCGCTGCTCCTGCCCCACCTGTTGTAGTGTCCCAGGATCCCCAGTGTTTTTCCCCCTGTTTCGGGATGTGGAACACCTATTGTTGGTGTGTTGGGCCCCAACATCTCAAAGGGATGTGTTGATTTGGACTCAGTGAGGAATTGGGATCAAGCCTGACCTTCGGCTGCTTTTGCCGAATTTTAGGAGTGGATTCAGGCTGAACGGAGGCCGTATTTGGATTCAGCGCGGAAAAACGCTTGAAAACGGCTATTTGTTTATATTTTTCTGAGTCCGGATGCCCAAAAACGGACACCCGGAAGTTTTCTGTGCAAAATGGTGCACGGGGGAAGACGTAGACCGGCCTGAACACGTGGCAGCGCGCCATTGGGCCGGCGCACGCCTCCCGGTCCACGAAGGTAGGCCGCCGGTGCACGGTGGACCGGCGGGCCACGTGGCAGCGTGCCATTGGGCCGGTGCAGTGCGCGCGGCGCGCGGGAGTGTGCGCGGGTAGGACGGGCAGGCCGGGCAGGCGGGAGCTGTAGCGCGGTGCACGGTGGACTGGGGCGCGCCACGTGGCGGCCCCGGGTTGGAGGGCGCAGGTGCGCGCGGTGCACCCGCGGGCGTGCGCCTGCGGCCGTACGCGCACGCGGGCGCAGGCGCAGGCGGCGCGCCGGCTGGCGTGTCGGGCGGGGCAGCGCCAGCCACGTGGTGCCGCGCCAGTGGCTGGCGCCACCCACCCCAGCCGCCCCGCTGGGGGACGCGTGGGCGCGCCTGATTGGCCGGGCGCGCTGTCCCCTATGCAGGGGACACGCGTCGTGAACCGAGGCGGGTTGGACGGCCGCGCGGTCCGGCCGGATCCGCTGTGCGCGGGTGGGCCGTGCGGGCCGGGCCACTGTTTGGGCCCGGTTTCGGGGCCCAAAGCTTTCGGGGGCCCGAAACTTTCGGGGGCCCGAAACTTTCGGGCGCCCGAAACCGGGGACCCAATTGGAATTTTTCCAATTGTTTCCCTGGGCCTATAAATGCACCCCCACCTCTCCCTCTTCTCTTCCTTTTTCCGAAGTTCGGAGAGGGAATGAGAGGGAGAAACCTTTAGAGAAGTTGTTCCTCTCTTAATTTTACATATCGTGGTGGATTTCCAGATTTTTTGGAAGCTCGACATCGGCGATCCGGATTTTACAGTGCGCCTCGTTTTTCCCCGTTTTCGGCCCATTATCGTCGCATTTCAGTCCGAGGAGTCCCCTGCGCAGTACAGGAGTCCTTTTTCGACGATTTCTTCGCTGGTGTGTTTCCGAGAGGTAGGATTTCATTTTCCGTGTTGGTGATTTCTCTGGATTCCGATTCTTTGGCACGGTTCCCGACGTGTTTTGGCCCCCCTTTTGCTGTTTGGAATTTTGGACAGCGGCTACTTCTCCGATTTATATCTTGGCGTAGGAGCATCAGATCGAGGCGTTTAAACAGTCATTTTGGGGCTACTTTTCACGAGGAACGCAACCGTGAATTTTCTGGGATTTTTGGAGCTCGGGACAGAGGTGAAATGCCTCGTTTTGCGTGCTGGTTGTAAAAAGAGCAAAATTGTGTTTTGGGACTTGTATTTCTTACACCGTGTGCAATGTGTGTTGTTGTAGGACACTGTTTTCGGCAGACTGCATTCTTAGAGGACAGCAGGCAGCGGGGTATTTCTTCAGGTGTTGTGCACGCTTTTCGAGGTGGGTGGTTGTGTTTCCCTCATTGTTGACTTGCTCACTAGGAGTATTAGAGTTTCCCCAATTTTAAATGTGACAACTAACTTTTAGTATGTGAACCTAATGCAATGCCCCCTAAAGTAATTGATGGCCTTTATGTGTTAAATTTGGGACAATAATGTTGGACATTTGCTATATCTTAACCCCGCATGCAAATAAGTATCATGTCAATATTTTAAAATAACTCTTTGCAATAAACGTCAGACACTTCTCTAATGCTTTTTAAAAGGACAATTGCATGCTTATTTGGACACCTAGTTAGGCCACTATTTCCTGCTGCACTATATTATTGGATTTGACTTAGGAGAAAACATTTTTTATCGTTTTTCTTCTCTATCGATGCATAATGCTCGAGTCTGTTCGGAATTTTGGGATAGTGTAGTTTGGATCTTGAGTCTGGGACAGTTTAGACTCGTCTTGGGGATTGTGGGGCATAGTGGCAACCGCGGACGTTAGGCGGTCGGCCAGATATTTTTACTTTATCAGATTGAGATTTATGGGTTCAGCGGCGATCGCGGATTTTGGGCGGTTGACCGGATGTTATTATCACATCAGATTGGGGATCGGGATTGCATTAGTGGATGGAGTTTTTCCCACTTTGATCATAGTCATGATCCAGTCCTGCTATTGTGAGACATTGGTTACAGAGATACTTTACTCGTGTGGGTCGCTCCCCTCGAGTGCCACTCCGGAGTAGGCTTTTGGACCGTGACGGGTGCCGGTCAGTTGGACAGTTGTGAGTGATGACAGAGCAGGCAGTGCCAATACTTCCTGGCCCTTTGATTGGGTTTCTTTGGGCAGTTAGCCTTATAGTTGCATGCATATATTTCTTTGGGCGGTTAGCCTTATAGTTGCATGCATACAGTTATCTTTTTGGCACTGCATTTAGAGGCATTGTAGTAGCAGTTTCTTTTCAGCAGCCTTATAGCTTACTACTGTTCCCTCCTTTTGCCTCTTTATTCCTAGTGGATGCGTCAGCATTTGAGGTTTTACCCACTAGGGGAGGCTACTGGTTTATCTAGCAGTTCTCACCCCTATTATTGTTTTCTGTCCTTTTTCCCTTTGTTTTGCAGAGTCGTCTGTGGGAGCTGCTGGGCCTTCAGCGGCAGATCGAGGTAAGAGGATCGCCGACTAGCTAGATCATCTACCCCGACCGAGAGATTAGCTAGGCTTTTATTGTATCCCCTTTTGTATCTCAGACTACAGTAGTTTACTTTTGGGTCTGGCTTTGGCCAGCTGGTTGTATATTTGTGGTGAGCTGGGAGTTTATTGTACTTTTATTTCAGCTTGTATTTTATTTCAGTCTGAGATTACTTTTAGTTCTTTTAGTTTAGCTCTGTTTATGCTCTTTTATTGTATATTTTATATCTGAGCAGGTTACCAGCGCTTCGTGTACATTGAAAATTCTGTGTGCACGGCGGATCTGTTGGCGAGCCCGGGTTCTGGTTTACACCCGGGGCGTGACACCTGTTGCCCTACCTATTACCCCACCTGTTGCTCCATTTGTCATCCCACCTATTGCACCGCCTGTAGCAGAGCCTGAGGGTCTGGTTGATCCACCAGTTGACCCTGTGCCACCTCCTGCGGGGTTGGCTCCTGATGTTGCTGTTACTTCTAGAGCGGTACCGGAGGTTGCTGCTGCCGTTGCCCCTATTGCTGTTACTGCCGAGAGGACATCTGCGTCGTCTCAATCTGTGACCCCGATAGCCGATGTCGAAGCTGATGCCGAGGCTGATCAGGCGGAGAAGGCTCGAGTGAAGGTCGTTCTCCTCGAGTTCAAGAAATTCAAGCCAAGGGTGTTTCAGGGCAAGAGCGATGACCACTGGGCTGTGGAACAGTGGATAGATCATATGGAGAAACTGTTCCAGGACCTCTACACCGAGGAGCGCGACAAGGCGCACATCACCGTGCGCTGTCTTGAGGAGAGCGCGAACAAGTGGTGGAAGAGACATCGGGCGCATCACTTCGAGGGTTTGCCTGAACCCTCCTAGCCCGAGTTCAAGGAGGCCATGTACCACCATTACCTCAAGGAGACCACGAAGGAAGGGCTCGAGCGCGAGTTGGAGAACATTCGGCAGGGTGATAGATCTGTCCACGAGTACGAGCAGGAGTTCTCGCGCATTGCTGATCTGGTTCCACAGGCAGTGCGCGAGGAACGGCGCAAGGTTCGACTCTTCTCTCAAGGGCTGCGACACGAGATACACCGCAGCTCTCTTCCCACCTTATTGCCGATTTCGACAACTGCGCCGAGCGCTGCCTCTCCATAGAGGCCGACATCTTGATTTTTCGTGCAGGGCGGGATGCTACTGAGAGAGGAAATGATAAGAAGCGAACTTCTTACGGAAGTACAGTTGAATCCTCTAATAGCGAGAGACCCCCTAAGTATCCTCGATCCCAAGGTCAGGCTGTGAGCGCATCCGCTAGCAGCCAGCAGCGTGAGCCGCGACCCTGTATCTTTTGTGGTAGTCCACATTATGCAAATATGTGTCCACGTCGACATGGACGTTGCTACCAGTGCGGGCAACCGGGACACATTCGGGATAATTGCCCACAGGGAACCGCACCTGAATATTCCACTGCTTCAGCACCTGTGATCCCATACTAGCGACAGGGTACTTCCTCGAACGCTGCTTCATCTGGGCGCCCTCCTCTTCCTCGTCAGTCCGAGGGGGTGCGCCAAACTTTTGGAGCACGGGTCTATGCACTGAACCCTCGGGAAGAGCCAACGGAGGGGAACCTGACAACTGACTTCATAGCCTTTGAATAAACTGTTATAAGCATTTCATAAACTGTTAAAAGCAACTAGAGAGAATCTGAAAAGATGCGAAGGCGCTTTTCTTTATTCAACAATCTACTGACGACTCAATATTTTTCCACATTGCCGGCGCTACCCGATCGAAAGAAGCATGGGATATATTACAGAAGGAATACCAAGGTAACGAAAAGGTACTCAGAATTAAAATTCAAACTTTAAAAAGAAAATTTAAGACTTCATTAAAGGAAGAAAAAAAAATATTCATACCTTTTATTCTAGAATTATGGAATTAGTTACCTTGATGCGTATCTATGGTGAACAAATTACTGATCAAACAGTAGTTGAAAAAATTTTAAGAAGTTTGACGAAAAAATATAGTGATGTAGTTTCTGCTATAGAAGGAGCAAAAGATTTATCTAAATTGTCTTGTAGCGAACTACTTCGTTCTCTTTTAGCACATGAAGAACGAAAAGATAGAACAGAAAATTTTTCTGAGCATGCCTTTCAAAGTGAATCGAAAGGCAATGAAAAGGATAAAACAGATACTTTTAATCACCAAGCTTCAGCATCTAGAGACCATGGTAGAGGTCGTGGTCGTGGCCGCGGTAGAGATCGCGGTGGTAGATCGGGTGGATACAATAACAGAAACGGTGAAGGATCAGGTAATCAAAATCAGATAACCTAGAGAGGTAATGATCAGCCCCATAATTATAAAAATATTCAATACTATTATTAAAAAAAATTTGGCCATATCGAGCGGTTTTATCGATTGAAACAACAAAACGCTAATTTTGCTCAAGAAAATAACAAAAACGATAATGTACTTTTTGCATGTCGTTCATTAGAAAAAGCTGCTGACAGTATTTGGTATGTCGATAGTGGTTGTAGCAGTCACATGACAGGAAAAGAAGAGAACTTTATTAATTTGGATAAATCTGTTAAAGGCCGAGTGACGATTGGTGATGGCTATGTTCAGGACGTGCACGGAAGAGGTACAATTGAGGCAAATATTTTTGAAATTCAAAAAATAAATAATATTTTATATGTTCCTGTATTGAATTCCAATCTTTTTAATGTGAGCCAATTTTTGAAAAAGGTTATTCGCTTATTTTTGAATATTCTAAGTGCACTATTTATAAAGATAAAAATAAAAAGGATTTATTTTTTGAAGTTTCGATGACAGAAAATAAAATTTTTCCTGTTCATGTTGCAATGAAAGTAGTGCTAGATGATGATTGATTATGTCACTATAGATATGGTCACTTGAATTTTAAGGGGCTTGATTTATTACATAAAAAGAATATGGTTAATGGTTTGCCTTTGGTGCATAATAATAGTTCTGTATGTGAAAGTTGTGTGTTAGGAAAGCATCACAGAGACTCTTTTCCAAGAAACAACAATTGGAGAGCCAAAGAATCATTAGAATTGATACATGTTGATGTTTGTGGGCCGATGCAGATACCGTCGCTCAGCAGCAATTATTATTTTGTGATTTTCGTGGATGACTACAGTCGGATGACTTTGATTTATTTTATTAAATATAAATCCAAGGGTTTTGATGTTTTACAAAAAATTAAAATTTTGGTCGAAAACGAATCCGATTATTATATTATGACTCTCCATACAGATCGAGGGGGAGAATTTATTTCTAATAAATTTGTAAATTTTTGTGAATCAAATGGTATTCGCAAGCAGTTAACGACCAGTTATACGCCTCAGCAGAATGGCGTTGCTGAGCGCAAAATTCGAAGTTTAGTGGAGATCGTCTATACATGGAAGAGGATATCGATTCTTGATCGTGACCTTGTTCAGCTCATGATAATCAATACAAAGACGGAGACTACCGTCCTTCTTCTTGACGAACAGCACTAGGGCACCCCATGGAGATACACTAGGTTTGATGAAACCCAATGTCATTAACCCATCCAGTTGAGCCTTTAATTCCTTCAACTTGGCCAACGCCATACGATACGGCGCTCGAGAAATAGGTGCCGTGCCGGGGACTAAGTCAATAAGGAAGTCAATATCTCGTTCCGGAGGCATGCCCGGAAGATCTGATGGAAATACATCCGAAAACTCCTGAGCCATAGGGATATCCTCGATCTTCGGTGGCTCGACACGGGTGTTGATAGCTATGTTGAGATACACCACACACCCGCTCCTGACTCGTCGCACATGGGTCACAGAACACATCCCCAAATATGTCGAGGGTTCAAACCGTGAATAGATCATCTCCGCCCCACCAGCCGGTGTCGGAGTCAGGCTCCTATAAGTGCAGTCAATAGTCGCCCTGTACTTGGTCAACCAGTTCATCCCCAAGAAAATATCATAGTGGCAAAGCTTGCGGACGAATAAAGATATAGGAAAAGTGCTATCACCTAGCTGAATAGGACAGTATCGAATCTCCTGATCAATTAGTACGCTATGGCCCGGTATCTCCACCCACCATCTATCTCGAGTCGGTTGAGTGGAAAAGGCATGTATAGTAGCAAAATGTGCAGATATAAAGGAATGGAAAGCTCTAGTGTCAAATAAAGTTCTAGCGGATTTATCAAGGAGACTAGTAGTATGCGAGGTTCTCCACAGGAGCATACTCACGCTGGGTCAGAGAATAAACACGTCCGCCTGCTGTCGGGCGCGCCCGTTTAGATTGCCGAGGCTGAGGGGTACGCCCTATGGAAGCAGAACTGGCTGCAGGACTCTAATGTCTGGCATGAGCAGCAGGGGAAGAGGCACTGGATAAAGCTGGTGAAGACCACTGCGATCAGCTAGCCAACATATGCCCCGCCTGGCCGCAGCGAAAGCAGCGACCATGGCGCTGATCACAGCTGGAGGTGCGATGAGATCCTCCTCAGAAGATGCAAGAATGGGACACCTGCGGTTGGCTGATAGCAGGTGTACTCTTGGCTGGTCTTCGTGATCGAGGGTACTTGGGTGGCCTACCGCTGCTCGATGAGCCACTACTGTCCCCAGGGAACGGCCTATTCTTTTCCTTGCCCTTATTTGCTCAGCACGTGCGACCGCAATATCAGCCTGAACAAATAGGGCACGGTTGACGCAGTCCCGATACATCCAGATGTCCAAGGAGGAGAGAAGTCGCCTGATCTCAGGTTGCAGCCCTTGGGAAAAGAGCTGGATCTTGCGTCGCTCATCCCGCACCACCTGTGGAATCAAGGCACAAACACGGGAGAACTCCCGCTCATAATCCCGCACAATGCGGTCTCCCTTATACAAAATCTCCAGCTCCCATTCCAATCCCTGCTTCGTAACATTGTTAAGATAGCGGTCATATACCGCGTCTTTGAAATCTTGCCACGGGGGTTCGAGAATTCTCCCGTACTGCTCTCTCAACACTCCAGACCACCACTGGTCCTCCTCTCCCTCGAGTCTGTGTGCAGCCTGATGTACACGGTCACGGTCCTCCGTGTACACATCTCTGAAGAGCTTCTCCATGCGAAGCACCCACCTCTCAACAACCCAATTGTCATCAGTGGTGCCGTTAAAGATAGGTGGCTGAAATTTTTTGAACTCCATCAGGACTGCCTTTGCTCGCACCCGCTCTACCTGAGCCGCATCCTCGGTAGCGGCAAGCATCGTCGGTCGAGAAGAGGTCCCGACAGCAGCAACTTGAGGGCCGCTAACAGTGGCAGCGGCAACCCCAGAAGTAGTAGCAGTCGCCGAGGCTGTCACTACTGGTGGCGCAGGGGCAACAGGAGGTATAACTGGCTCCTCCATCACTGGCTTAGGCAGTGGAACAGGTGGCTGGGCAGGTGGGGCAGGTGCTGTAAAAGCTGCAGCCTGCTGCTGCACGAGCTGCTGGACAACAGCCGTCAAGGCAGTGATCTGATCCTGCATCTGCTGGAATCTATCAGGGTTCGCTGACTTCCCTGGTACTCTAGACGATAGGCCGACACCTCGGCCGCTACCAGCACCTCGCCGTGAACCTCCACCACGCATATGAGCCATATTCTGCATCACAACCAATAGGTCAGGATAGACTCAACAATGAAAATTACACTTGAGTTCCTAACCTCGAACACATGCATCCCCGCACTCCCACGTCAGACGCAAGTCATTCTAGGGTTCAATCCTAACCCAAACCTAAGTACCGTGTACCTATTCTCTGATATCATCTAATCTGTCACGCCCCAAGTTTAGAAAAAGGGTTTAAATTTTTGTTTTTTTTTAATTAGAGTTCAACAGTTTGATCAAGGCGTGAACAGACCGCCACACATATAGAAAATCCTCTGAATAAACGGACAAAGTCTCCCCTATATATGCACGGTTAGACGAGTGCAATAGTCAAAGTTGATACAAGCATCAACTGAACATTAAAATGAACATATACTCTATTACATCCACAAGGTTCCGCAAACATAAAGATCAACAATCCTAAATATCCACAACTACAAAATATCCAGTCCTAAATATCTATAACTATTTATGATCAAATAAATAAAACATAGTCCAAAATGCTGAATCAAGATAAATCACAATCTGCCAAGGGACAACTCTAACACGTTTGCTCTCCAAGTCATCCCAAAATTTCAGCACCCAACTAACTTGAAAAATGGTCACCCAAGGGTGTGAAACACATCATAAATGTATCTCAGTAGGCACGACGGGCCGAGAAATAACAAATCGTACATACTGGATACTATAATAAGCGAAAAACAAAGCTGGAATAAACAGATGCGGATAATCAACAGAACATGCAAGATAAGTAAACAAGCATAAGATAGGTGAACAAAGAATGCATCAAACTGTAAATACAGGTATACCGAATCTCATGCCACTGTTGGTCTCAAAGACCTCAAGCTAATACCGCCCTATAAACCAGTATGCTATCATAACCCCAACGGGTTCACGGGTCAATGTGACCTCTCTACCGATAAAGAACACCAGTGCGGGTAGCAAATCTGCAGGCGTGCACGACTGAAAGCTGGCTCAACGGCACTGATAATGCTGATGCTCAAACCACGGTCTAAAGACCAAACAGTCGGCGAAAAGCCAAGAATTTCTCCAATGGGATACTAATACTGAAGTATATCATTACAAATACTGAAACAGTTACTCCTATTCTAAACATGCTGTCAAGAATAAAGAAAGGTATAGAAACTAAGCTAGTGAACATACAAGCATGGCATATGTCCAGATATGTATAAACTACTGCTGAAAATAAAAATATAATAAAAGCGCATCTGTGGGATCAAAGCTGCCAATAATCAAAGGAGTCCGTCCTACCACGGTACCCGTAGGGCCGAAGTGATAATGCCCGGACCGAAGATAACCCACCTCAAGGCAGACGGTCGCGATATCCGCTGGACGGATCTCGCGCTAGACTGTTGGGGCCTACAATATTATCACGTGTCAACACAAGATTCATCCACTATCCTTGAAATACGCGTTTAGCGTGAAACCTTCGTTAAGTCAACAATTTTGTCGATTTATGATTCGTTAAGCAAAACTCGCTCCACGACAACCCACGGAACCCAAATGAAGGGTCCGTAGATAATGTATATACTGTTTACAATAATCTCTCATGTAACATTTACATTTAGACCTATAGGTTTAATTAAATTACACAATAATATATATATATATATATATATATATATATATATATATATATATATATATATATATATATATATATATATACCTAAATTTCTACTTGTTTCATTTATATACAAGCTTCAAGGTTGAACGCAGGGCACCACTAGACAGGTCTCAACAAGATAAAACTCGTGCTCGCTGTTTGGAAACAATCTGAGTCCCGAAAATAGTAAATGGCCCAAGATTAAATATTTTCCATAAACCTTAAAGTGCTAATTTGCTATTCTTGCAACAACACTTGGCTTCTTTGCAAATCAAGGTGAGCATCATGTATAATGGGTCAAGAAGGTTTAGAGGCTCACCTTCGGGGCGTCGCAGGGCTGTCGGAATCGTCGCCGGAGTAAGGTGGTCAACCACCCACTTCTCTAGAGCTCGGTTTTGGCCGAGGTCACACCAACTCGGTTCTAGCTCCAAGGAAACGCAAGCACTTGCTGTAGAATGATCCCAGAGGTGGAAGGGTCATCACCCGACAAGGCCTCGACACTTCGGCACGATGGATGGCCGGAAAAGGTAACCTAAAGCTTCAACAAGATCAATAATGGCAAGTTGGGATTCACCCCTTTTCGGTTGCATGCAAGGGTTCAGGAAGGATGCTTCGGACAAGATAGGACTTACCAAAGGTGGGCCAGCGCCGGAGGAACAACGACGGCGGCGGTTGGTGAAGCTCGGCCGAGCTTAGAGCTCTAATGGTGGATTTTCAATGAGGGACTTCCGAGTCCATGCAAGAGCATTGGGACCTTGCCCTTGATGAAAGAGAGCTTGCTACACGGTTGGCCGGCGCCGAAGAGCGGCGGCGGCGGGAGGTGCTGCTCGGTCCAACACCAAGAAGCCGAAACTAGGGCTTCCTCCCTCTGTCTCCACACTGCACCAACGCCCACCATACTTCGTGGGTTGTTTTCTAGGGACTAGCATAGGATTCTGGTCAAATTGGTTCCGTTGCTGGAGCTCCAGAGGCGGCGCGCAAGAATCGCAGCCAAGATTAGGTTTTCGGCGACCTTATCTCCACACGCCGGCAACCAGAGGTCCACATCACCCGGGGCTTGACCTGGAGCATCCCCACCATGTCAGAAACCGATTGATGGAGCCTAGGTTGCGAAAAAAAATCAAAAGCAAAGAAGGACTTACCTTGCCGGACTCGAGGAAGAAGAAGATAGGAAGAAGATGCACCCCGGCGGTGCGCGGCGAATCCAGGAGCCGGCGCTTCACATGCCGCATCTCCGGAGACCAAGAACACCTTTAGAGGTGTTTAGAAGAGAGACCAACCCCTTTGATCACTTCCCTCTCAACACAACCCGAGATAAGGCAATAATGGTGCCTTCCCTTGTTTCTCCGGCAGTCCCTGGCGGCGGCAGTTGGTGTAGCCAACAGAGAAGGAGGAGAAGAAGATGAAGAATTCACAGATGGTGGCTGGGTGCAATGGAGATGCTTCTTCTCCAACCTTCCACTTGGAAGAAGCAAAACAACCCCGACCTCTTCTCCACGCCCATTCAAACGATGAAATGCAGTTGGGGAGGCTACTCAATTCGTGGCTGAGGGAGTGGAGCACGTGGGGGTCGGTTGCAACCCCTAGTGTTAGTTAGAGTGTAATATTTGCAATGTAGTCCACCAACTCTTCACTAATTCAACTTAGCTCCTCACTCTAGAATATAATTGCAGAGAAGCCCCTCTAAAAAAAGTCCTACTAAAATTCGTGCATAAAATATAAAAGTTCTTGCGCAATTATGCCAATTTTCTCTATTTTCACGCTTTTCAAGGCGACACGGTCATAATATATATATATATATATATATATATATATATATATATATATATATAATATAATAATGTATATACTCCACTATACACACATATATACATAGGTATATACAAAATTTGATCTTGTTTTTTATTTTTCATTCTATTTTTAAAACTCGAAATTTTCGAGTATTACATCATGCAAATTTTAACATTTTAAAAAGTTAGGTGACAATTTGCCATTAGGACAAAGTTCCTAAGCTTCATCCAAGAACATACTATATAGTTCCAACACTGCATTGGCCTTAACAAAGTTTTTAAGTCTTTCTAATTGTGTAGTAAAAATTTGTTAGAATTATCTCTCTATAATCATCAAATTTACCTAATATAACACAGTAAAAAAAAAAAAAAAAAAAAAAAAGGATAATTCTCATGCAAAATTATCCACCTCAATCTTATAAATCTACACCCCAGCTCCCACTCTTAAAGATCTACAACATAAAAATTAACACAAACAAAGCAATGCTATCCGTATACCCATTTTTTAATGTAGAATATATATTAATTCCATCCATCCTAAGATGAAATATAAATCACTAATCACTTCAAAATGACTAGTAAAATTCATCTCATCTTAAAATAAGTGGAGTGTATATCATACAATACCCCCCATTTAGAGTATAGAAAAAATATTTTTCAAAAATTAAAGAATAAATTATATTTTTGTTCTCGAACTATGAGGAGCACGACAATTTGGACCTCAAATTTTAATTTTTTATAATTTTTGTCTCAAATTTTCTGAATTGTTGTAATCAAATCGGACACCCAAATTTAGTTAGTTAAATAATAATAAATTATTAATGTAAATGTGGCACGGCGCATCATCAATCAAAATCCACATCACATAAATATCAATAATTTGTTAATATTTAGCCAATTAAATTGAGTTATATGACTGATTTGCAATAATTTAAAAAATTCAAGTTCAAAATTATAATAAATTAAAATTTGAAAACCAAAATATCATGCACTGCGACACCTCTACAATTTGGAGTTATATCAGATATAAGATATAATATATCTAAACCTCTTATCTATAGAATTTTAGACAGTGGCAGACCCAAAAGATTAAGAGGATTAATTAGCCTACTAGGACTAGAGTAGCCATAAGATGGATGACCTCCTAAGAAGCAAGGCGTCACAATTGGTATCAGAGCTAATCACCACCAGAAAATATAAGATGATTCTCGAATAGTGGATAAAGCGTGGCTCCCCAGCGAATAATCATTGTGGGTGGAGCGCGGCTCCCATCCCCACAAGATCGGCTAAAGACTAACAAGGCAAGTCTTATATTGCCTGATACTTGTGAATATGCTTGAGCCTGACAAAAATATCAAAACTTAAAAAGGAAGATAAATGTGACACCAAAAAAATTTGAAATAGTATCTTATATAATATGGCTAACCTCTTAACCTAGTTATTGATTTTCGAACAGTGATTAGACCTAAAAAGTTAAGAGGATTTAGTGTACTAGGACTCGAGTAGTCTTTAGAATGGATGACTTGGTAGGAAGTGTCATAGTTTCAGGGCCGAAAGTATAATTTACACAATATTAAACTAAGGCAGTATAAAACAGAAGATATGACGAAAAACTATTGGTCCAGAACAAGATGTTTGACTGCTTAAACCGATGATCAACTGGCATAGTTTTGTCCAACCAAAATAACAAAAATGATCTAAAAATGAAAACAATCACACATTTATAGTTCTCTAACTAAAGCATCAAACCATCACAATTATGGGTGTTCGATAAAGCCCCGGAGTTACCATCATTAGGATCTATAAGCAAAGGTTCCAAAAGTTTTATAAATCATAGCAAAATCTTGTACTCAGATTACTCAAACGAAACAATTTCGACATCATTAATGTCGTAGATCAGAAAGGGCGCATAGACCTGCCCCGCTAAGATGGCTTATATTTTTGTCTTTCTTGCATAGTTGGTAAATTACCCTAACTCGAGTATAAACACAACATACAGCTATTAAGGTAAAATTGGCTTATATTTACCTTTTAACCATTTCGGTTTGGATTTTCCACTAAGCCTTCGAGGAGATGCTGAATTCTGTATTTCATGACAGGCTGACCTGATCTGGTTTTCTTAAACATTTTCTTTCTCAAGTCCTTCCTCTTAGCTTCGGCCTTCGCTCTCGTTTCCCCCTCTGCCTGAATCGTCAGCTCTTTTTCCATTTGTGCCTTCTCTTGATCTGCACGCTTCTTCTTGTACTCTTCCTCTAAGCTTGGCAAAGCTTGTTTCTTCTTCTTACTCGGCTTCCTCACATTTTCTAAAGTATTGTCCTCCTAAGAAAGAACAGAAGATTTCAGTGAGATTTAAGGTGCATATTTGTTAATCGTCGACTACTAATTTTTATAAAAGCAACGCCATTGAGTGGCCAAGTTTCAAACACTCCTGCTTTGGAATGACAATCATGACATGTTCAACTTCAACCGCAAGAAGGGAAAACTAAATCGACGATTTATGACCTAACAATATTTATTCTTGTCATGTTCTTTTCAAATTGAATTCGTATTGTTTAAATTGATATCATATTGTGGATAATTAAATCGATTGTGTTCATTCATTATAGGTGTAACAACACAAAAGCCAACTTCATTGTCTCACGCGATGAATCGCCGGTACATTTACTATTATTATCACCGCTGCGAGATTACAAATTCTGGAGAGTTGGCAGAGAAAGGAACCTCGAGATCTGGAATTGTTAGATGACCACTGGGCTGGCCTCGTTGCGTTAATTTCTTATACTTCTTCACAAATTTGGCATTTCTATAGAATTCTCTTTGCTTCTCTGCAAAATGGAAAACATCACAATTGGCGATTAGAATTGCTGAGATGGTAGTTAGCACCGAACTTCGTGCTACTTCCAGAGTATCAAATTAAAAGTTCTTTATGAAGAAAACATATGATGCATGACGTGTCAAATATACTTAAGCAAAATGCAACAATAATCATAACTTGTCACAAGCAAAACTACTCTCCCTCTTTTAAAATGCTGCAAAAACTTAAAGCAAATCATTACAGAAGTTCTTAAGCAGTATCCTTTTTCTCTCACTAATGTTGATTTATATATATGCTAAACACATAAAGCGGCAACATACAAAAGTCAGCAAATCAACATAGGAGAGGAGAAATAGTCAAAATTTTCTTAACTCAAGTTATTAGTAGCATAAAGTTTTGGTTTTCTCAACTATATAAGAGAGAGAGAGAGAGAGAGAGAGAGAGAGAGAGAGAGAGATCAAGGATAATTTCATATTTCTACCTTAATATGACATTCAAGGATATGAGAGCAGTTAACTCAAGTTTTGTTTGGTTGCTTGCAATGATCACAAAGATAACTTGTGATTATCATAGTTCCGTGCACTACTTTAACCAAAAACACAGAACAATTATTTGTAAAAAAACTATTTTTGTGACACTCCCAAAATTTGGAATAGTTCTATATAAAAAATATAATAGGGCTAAACTTCTTAACTCGATTATAGTATTTTGGATGCCAATTAGGCCTAAGAGTCTAAGAGGGTTAAGCGTGCTAGGGTTAGAGCAGTTCTAGAATGGGTGAACTCCCAGGAAAATGGGGCGTCACAAATGTCGTATTATTAGGAATCTTATGTTGACCTCATCCAACAAGCAAAACAGGGAAGAACAATGGAGAATAAAGTAGCCATGTCACCTACTAAAGTTATTAGTAGCAAAAAGTAATCCATTGGGTAACAGAGAAAGGTCCAATTAGATCACAGTAATCCATAGCCTCAACACTCAGTTTCGGATGAAGAAGGTAGAAAAAAATTTTATTTCTAGGATGTTATTAATTAGAGGATACACGAGGGTTAACATTTCTCTCAGGTAGTTGATAATAGTACGGCTGAATAGAAGCTAAAGTTGTAGCATTCACAACGATAACTTGTGATCACGATTGTTCCTTTCGCTGTTTTTGCAAAGAAGAGGGATAAATTATTAGTGGCAAAATTCACCCTAGTTCTCGAACTATATATTCTGGAATAACCCCAATTTTCCCCTCACCAGCTCATACTACTATTAAAATACAAATTTGTAACATAAAAATTGAGAAATAACAATCAATCCCACCTAAAACAACCAAGTTGATCAATAATCCAAATGGAGGCTTTTATGCACGAGAAAGTTATCATAAGCATTGCTCAATCGTAAAACTTTGTCTCAATTAAGCACTAATAATTGTCACTAGATAGTCAACTGCATGAAATTGTCAACCTAGTATTTTATAGACTATTACGCTGTTGAAAAGTTATCTTTAGATATTGTAGCGGAATAATAGGCAGTTTGGCATCACTTTCAATCGATTCTTGATTTGCTTATGTTTAAAATCGTAGGCTTGTTCTATTTTTACTTAGCCTTTATTTCAAAAGCATGGTTGCCATTTTTCTGAGATGTGCGATTCGATAAGATTGAAGAGAAAATGAATCACGCGATGAGTACAATTAAGGTAAAAATGTACCTCTCAACTACAGGCCATTTACAAATTAGGCTTCTAAACCATTTTCTTCTTGATTGATACCACTCAATGATCACTTGTTTTAGTTCGAGCTATTTTAGTCAATCTTCATAAGGACTTTCAGGAAGGTATGAATTAACAACAATAATTAATGGAACTGTTAATTTTGTTAGGAATTCAATTGATTACAGCACCTCAAATGGGAACAAGAAAAATTTGAGATGGTATCAACCCAAAAGAAAAAAAATAAATAAATTAGAGGTGCCTATAGTTGAGGTGTTTCTCCATTCATTTTCACATATATATATATATATATATATATATATATATATATATATATATATATATATATATATATATATATATAGATAGATACACACTCAAATTAACAAATAAACACTACACAATAAACAACATGCACTATCCTAAATCAATGTCCCAACCATATGCAACTGCATAATTCATTGCTCCTCTGTGTTCTACCTAAATTCAAAACGGTGTTCATAATATAGTTAAATTAGAAAAAAATTAAGGGATCATAATCAGTTCGAATAATGCATCACAACTACAAAGTTCTTTACTACATTCTAAAAAAAAAAAAAAAAAAAAAAAAAAAAAAAAAAAAAAAAAAAAAAAGATTTAGAGGCCGCATATGTATAAACACCGTTATAGACATCTAATCATGCTCCTCATCTACCAATTACTGCATAATTCGTGAACAACATTCACTCAAACTATATCAAATCATTGTCCCAATCATTAAGAAATTCACTAATTTTGGTTCATCTATGTTCTCTCCAAATTCACCCTAATTCACCGGGGCATAGCACAATCCAATCAAATTAGGTCGAAAAAGAGGGATTAACAACTAAATATGCGATCAAGGGGGGGATTAGGGAGTTATAGATAATCTTACTGATGAGAGAGGGGTTGTACCCGGAGGGATTGGATTTGGCGTTGGCAAAGGCTTCGAGGGAGAGGCTCCCCCCTTTTCCTCCGAGTCTCTTCTCGTTCCTCCACATCCTCTTCTTTTTCTCCTTCCACTCGCTCCTCTCCGCTCCGCCGCCCCCACCGCCGCGGCGGTCGTGCTGGAGCGCTCGAGACTTCATGGGGTTTCAAAACCCTAGATTTTGGAGAGGCGATGATGGAGAATTAGGTTTTCCGACATCCGGGGATTAGTAGTACGATAGGGGTTATAATCATAGTTAGTTATATCATAATTTTAAATTTTGTTGAAAATTTTAATTAAAAAATAAAATTTTAAATTATTCAGATAATTTAACAATTTATATAAAAATAATATATTTATTAATTAAAAAGTTGAAATCAAAAATTTGACTATTAAATTATTTTTTTTTTATATAGATTTATACTATTAGGTAAAACATTTATAATTTTTCAAAATAATAATAATAATAATAATAATAATAATAATTCTATTCTAATTCTAATGCTTGAAAATTTAGAAAGAAGCAAGGTGGAAGATAAAACAGAAAAATTAGATTAATTGAGAGTAAATATTAATTCCACTCACAAGTCATCAAAACTAAAAATTAATACATAAATTTATAAAATCACAAATTTACAAAATCACAACTCACAAACTGGCGGTGGCAAGGAGGATGACGAGCGGCACGCGGTCCGGAGGGTTCCGATGGCGAGCGGCACGCGGCCGGGAGAGGTTCCGATGGCGAGCGGCGAGCAGCGCGCGGCCGGAAGGGGTTCCGATGACCTGCGGCGAGCGGGGCACGGCCGGGAGGGGCTCCGATGGCGAGCGAGACGAGCGGCGAACGGCTCGGGAGGGTTCCTCCGATGGCGACTTGGCGAGCCCACGCGGCCCAGCCGGGGTGGGAGGAGGCGGGCGTGAGAGGGCGTGAGTATAGAAAAAGAGAAGATGGGGTAGGCAGGGATGTTTAAATAGATATGTATTCAGATACGATATAAAAAACTAAAAAATTCAACGAATTTGAGTTCGGATATAAATTTTTGATGGTATCTGAATCTTATTTTCATCGGGACCTGAATTAATTTTATGTTATTTATATATATAGACTACGGCTACTATAATACTATTAGGGTTAATTGCATACGGTTTTCTATAAATTTGTCGAATAGCAGATATATCTCTACAAAGTTTAACTTTTCATATTTATTCCTTCAAAAGTCCAACGTTATTCATATATATCCCTACCATTTATCTCTGTAAGAAAATTTTAGTTAATTATAGGTTAAATACTTAATCTTGATTAGTTAGCAAGGTAAATTTACTTTTTTTACCCTTTCAGATTTTTCTGTATTATTTTTTGAAGGGACATTTTTGAAAGGGCAAAACTGTTATTTCACATATAATCTGTTAAAAAATAAACAGTGAACTAACGATAATAAACCGGAGGAATATATATGAATAACGTTGGACTTTTGAAGGGATAAATATGACAAGTTGAACTTTATATGGATATATCTGTTATTCGATATATTTATAGGAAGCCATATGCAATTAATCTATATTATTAATAGTATTAAATTATTGATGCTATTAAATTTTTTACTATTAGATCAAGTGTGGAAACCGCAGGGCTAGAAGTAGTAGGATTGATTCTCATAATTATAATAAAGTGAAATATGTCGAAATCCTTTTTGGAATAATACCAAATCGAAAATAAATGTCCGATAGCAAGTTGATCAGTTAATTCAATAAGAGATAAATGGGAGATAGCACTCGATTTAGTTGGTACCGCCCAACCGAATCCGATTCAATCGTTTACTCATTCAATGAGTAAATTTTCAAGTTCAGCCACCCATTTAATCATTTTTATCTGTTAGATTTTATTATTTTTTCAACCATCTATTAAACTCAAGGGGCCCACTATTATCTCAACTATAGATCTTTTAATCTAAGTGTTAAAAACTTAATAGCACTAATGTCTTGGTATTATTAATAGTATTCGAGCCTAACTATATATATATATATATATATATATATATATATATATATATATATATATATATATATATATATATATATTATATATATATATATAATTTAAATATATATTTTTAAATTTATATTTTAAAATTTTTAATTTAATGTAATATGTTTTGAAATAGGGTAAATATAAGTGTACACCCCTGACGGGGTGTACATCTTACACCCCACCCATCCTAGGGTGGGGTGAATTCCACTGGTCACATCGAAGTGACCAGTGGAGGAAGCCCCACCCTTGGATGGGTGGGGTGTGCATCATACACCCCCTTTTGGGGTATATGGGTAGCAAAGCCCTTTGAAATATTGTAAAGAGGAAAAGAGTTATAATTGTTTTGGATTTGGATTTTCGGATTTGGGTTCAGGTTCGAATTCGGGTTTGAGTTTTGATTTTTTGGTTGGATTCAGATTTGGATATGGATTTTTAAAATTCATCGAATTCGGATTCGAATTTTGGGTATGTAGTCGGGTTCGGGTTCGGATTCGGATTTTTGAAAATCCGCTCCATTGACATTGTAGGTGTAGAGATGTCAATGGATATGGATATCTAAAATTTTATCCGAATCCCAATTCGAGGGGAATGAATTTGATATTAAACGGATGTGAATTCGGATACGGATATAAAAAAATAAAAACCGATAAATTTGAATTCGGATATGAATTTTGAATGTATCCGATTCGAACCCGAATTCGAACCCGAATTAATCATACATTATATAATATATGTATATATAAATATTTGATATTATATTTAAATTTATATTTTAAAATGGTAGATTTAATGTAATATGTTTCGAAATATTGTAAAGAAAAAAAAATAATTGTTTCGAATTTGAAATTTCATATTCGTATTCGGATTTTGAATTTTTAGTCGGATTTGGATTTAGATATAAATTTTTTAAATCCATTGGATTTGAATTTCGAATTTGGTAGTCGACTTCGGATTCGGATTTTTTTAAATCCGTTGCCAATCCAACCTATTGACATCTCTAGTGGAGTGGGATGGAGTGGGGTGGGGTGCTATGACGGATTTTTATTTTTAATTTTATTTTATTTTTTGAAATAGGAAAGTGTTTTGCTGAAAATTTTGGAATTTGTGAATAATACTTTTTGGTTCAAAAAATCTCAAATTATTCTGAATTTTTGAAAAAATTCGGATACCGTATATTTAATTCAGATTTTTAATAATTCGTGAATTAACTAATTAAAGATTATAATATGCAGCGATACGAAAAAAATAAAAAAAATTATAAATGCTCTTCTTGGATTATTAATTTTATAAATATTCTTTCTAAAAGAGCAATAAAATTGATAATATCACAAATGCCCTCCATATGGCAAAAATTATAAGCTAGTGTGCATAAGGGCAATTATCTTACCCAATTATTATATAAGGGGAACTTTATAAATTTCTCTCCTAAACGAAAAGAAAAAATAATAATACTAATGTCTAAAATCAATAAAAACATCTATTTGACAGTTTTTTGGGTGTGACGTGTCACCCCCTTATACATTTCGCTGATGTGTTTTTCTTTCGTTGCTTCGCAATCCGGACCTGACTCCTTGGCTTCTCCCCCACTCTCTCTCTTCCAGATCCTAGCTCCGAACCGCCTCTCTCTCTCTCTCACACACACAAGTGTCTCCGAACCGCCTCTCTCTGTCTTACTCTCTCCCTCAAAAGAAAAAAATCTACCTCTCTCTCTCTCTCTCTCTCTCTCTCTCTCTCTCTCTCTCTCTCTCTCACGCACACCACCCCCGTCGCCTGAAGCTCGCCTCCCTCCGCGACCGCGACCGCAACGCCCTTCCTCTCTCTTCCTCCCCCCGCGCGGGTCCTCCGCCGTTCCCTCGCCGCAGCTCGACGGAGGTTGAGGCCGGTGGAGAGGCGGTGCCTGCTGCGGTTGATGAACGTGGGCCACGCGACCTTCCTCCTCCGCCGAGCGCCGCGACCTTCGTCCGCGGCGGCTGCTCCGCCGGTCCCTCGCCGGAGCTCGACGGAGGTGGAGCCGGAGGCGGGAAGGAGGACCCGTTGAGCCCGGTTAGTGATTTGGGATTTGACTCTTTTTCTGTTCTGCTTTTCATAATTGGAAGTTTATAAGTACCCACTTTCACCGATGTCAAAGAACTAACAATCATAAATTGATCATACTTATATTCAACAATATCAAAAATTGAACCATAATAGAAGTTTGAACAGTTTTACTTTTTATTTTAAATTTGTTGTTAATTTTAAATATGTTTTCTGCTTCTGTGTTTCGTTCGCCGTATTGTGTTTGCTGTCTGGTTGCCTCATCCGTTCTGTTGGTACGCTCTCTGTCTCTCTCTTTTGTGTCCTTCCGCGAATATTTTATCTTTAAATTTTTCACTAATTCTAAAAATGTTGTCTGTTTTCCGGTTCTTATTTGATGGCGGCGGCGTCGGGAGCGGCGCTGTGGCTGGAGGTAGCTGCTCGGATGTTGCTGTTAGTTTAAATTTGAAATTAATTCAGGTTGTGTTTTGCATGCGATTTGTCCGTTCGCGCGTTGGTATTTTGTCGGTGATTCGGTTCTCTTTGCTGTTGATCTGCTGGGATGTTCCTGTCGGTATGCCTTCTCTTTCTGTCATTCCTCCCCTGCTCGGATATTTCTGCTGGGATGTTCCTGTTAGTTTACTGTCTTTCTCTTTTGTGTCCTTCCGCGAAAATTTTATCTTTAATTTTTTCACTAATTCTAAAAATATTCTGTTTTTCCGGTTCTTATTTGGTGGCGGCGGCGTCGGCAGTGGCGCTGTGGTAGCACGGAAGAGGAAATATTATATAACATAAACATCATTCTTTGGATGTTGCTGCTGGGCTGTTGCTGTTAGTTTAAATTTGAAATTAATTCGGGTTGTGTTTTGCATGCGATTTGTCCGTCGGCGCGTTGGTATTTTGTTGGTGATTCGGTTCTCTTTGCCGTTGATCTGCTGGAATGTTCCTGCCGGTATGCATTCTCTTTCTCTCTGCTGGGATGTTCCTGTCGGTATGCATTCTCTTTCTCTCATTCCTCCCCTGCTCGGATATTCCTGCTGGGATGTTCCTGTTAGTTTAAACTTAAAATTAATTATAAAGAATTGAAATTTATACTTTAGTTTATTTTAATTATATTATATAATTCAAAGTGCATTTGAGTTTGAAAATAGTTGCTAAAATTCAATTTTTTGTTTCACTTCCAAAATAGTTTAACAAAATTTGGAATTTATTTGAGTGTAAGTTTATAAATAGTTTCTCAAATTTAAATTTGAAATTATGTTTTAAGATAGTACTTAAACTTTTTCGTTACTTATAAATATTTTTGTTCTTCTCTGCTCGGATGTTCCTGCTGGCATATTCTATTTGTAATTGTTAATTTCCCACTAATTGTAAAAAAATTTTTACTGTTTTCCTCTCAATTGCATTCTGATTGTGTTCGTTGTCTCGGATCAATGGGTTTTCACGCGCAAGTTGCCTATCCGCCTGTTGGGATTCTATGTCTTTCTCCTCCTCCCTCCGACGGTTCTTTTTGCTTCTCTCTATCTTATCTTTCGTTTTTTTTTATTATTTAATTAATTTTATTTGGTGCAGTAATTTAAATTTTACGATTTCTTAATATTATTTGTACACTAATTTTATATTTAGGATAGGATATATATATTAATAATTGAGAAGTTTAATTTTTTACATTTAATACAACTTTATACTTAAAATTTCTCACACAATTGCGACACGTCATATATTTGTTTATTCTTCGGGGTCAATATGGATTCTTTTTTTTGTCCAAAGGAATAACCAAATATATATTTCTATAGATTTGTATAAAATATAATCAGTACAGATATTAAAATAAAAATATAAAAATATAAGATCTATACTTTAGTACAAATTTGAACATAAAAATATAAAAAAATGATATATAATTTTAGTTAATTAAATATATAATTTGTATTATTTTAAACCACACAATTTGTAATATAATTTAGTATAGATTTTAAAATAACTCACTTAATTTAAAAGATATTTTAAACTGTCAAATAAAAGATATTTTAGTATAGATTTTAAAATAACTCACTTAATTTAAAATATTAAAATATAGATATGTGATTTGTATTATTTTCATATATTTTAGTATACATTTTCAGATAAAAATATAAAAATATCATATATAATTTTAGTAGTACAGATTTGAACATAATAAAAATATAAAAATATGATATATAATTTTAGTTAAATATATAATTTGTATAATTTTAAATCACATTATTTGTAATATAATTTAAGTTAATTAAATAAAATATATTTTAGTACAGATTTTAAAATAAAAAAATTTAATATATATAATTTTAGTTAATATAATAAGATCAGATTTTGGAGATATAATATTTAAATATATATATATAAGTTTGATTTCAGTCATATCCTTTTTGTATAAAATATGATCAGTAATATTAAAATATTAAAATATAAATATGTCATTTGTATTATTTTCATATATTTTAGTACACATTTTTAGATAAGTAAGAGTAATATTTCCATATCTCATTTGATTTGATTGATAAAAATTTTTTAGATTTTGTCAACATTTGTTATCTACTCTCTTCTCCTATTTCCAAGACTTTCATAAGTGCAGATTTAGAAATGTAGCTACTCCCTTTTCCTATTTCCAAGAATGAGATATGGGATTCATTATTTTCGAGAACACGTCAATCAAATCAAATGAGATATGAAAATATTACTTTTACAAAATCTGGTATATAATATTTTTTTATTTCCAAAGTTGTATTTATGAGAATCTTGGAAATAGGAAAAAAGAGTAGTTATGATAGCAAATCTTAACAAAATCAAGAAAATTTTAGGGTAAGAAAAAGAATGTATTTATAAAAGAGAGTATTTATGATAACAAATTTTATAAAATATCTAGAGTCTATTTAAATACAAATATATTGATATGTTATATATCTCATATATATACATATATAGATAGATATATATTAATTTAAAATTTAACTATGGTATGTTAAATTTAAAATTAACGTATCATATAGAACTAAAAAAGAAATATATCTTAAGAGATTTTGTTGATTTTAACTCTAAAATTTAACTTTGGTATATTAAATTTAAAAAAAGAAATATATTTTAACAGATTTTGTTGATTTCAGTTCTAAAAATAAAATAAGTTATAAAAATATTACTTTTACAAAATCTGGTATATAATATTGTTATTTATAAAGTTACATTTATGAAAATCTTGGAAATAAAAAAAGGGAGTAACTATATTTCTAAATCTGCACTTATGAAAGTCTTGGAAATAGAAAAAGAGAGTAGATAGCAAATCTTGACAAAATCTAAGAAATTTTCATCAATCAAATCAAATGAGATATAGAGATATTATATAATATTTTTATTTCCAAAGTTGAATTTATGAAAATCTTGGAAATAAGAAAAGAGAGTAGTTATGATAGCAAATGTTAACAAAATCAAGAAAATCTTAAGGTGAAAAAAAGAAAGTATTTATAAAAGAGAATATTGATGATCGCAAATCTTACAGAATCTCTAGGATCTATTTAAATACATATATATTGGTATGTTATATTTCTCATATATACATATATAGATATATATGAATTTAAAATTTAACTTTGGTATATGAAATTTAAAATGAATGTATCAGATACTATTAATGGTATATATATATATATATATATATATATATATATATATATATATATATATATATATATTTAAAATTTAACTTTGCAAATCTTAATATATTAACTTTAAAATTTTCGGGAACACATCAATCAAATCAAATGAGATATGAAAATATTACTTTTACAAAATCTGGTATATAATATTTTTATTTCCAAAGTTGTATTTATGAGAATCTTGGAAATATGACAAGAGAGTAGCTATATTTCTAAATCTTCACTTATGAAAGTCTTGGAAATAGAAAAAAAGAGTTATGATAGCAAATCTTGACAAAATCTAAAAAATCTTAGGGTAAGATAAAGAGACTATTTATGATAACAAATCTTCTGGGATTCATTATTTTCGAGAACACATCAATCAAATCAAATGAGATATGAAAATATTACTTTTACAAAATCTGGTATATAATATTTTTATTTTCAAAGTTGTATTCATGAGAATCTTGAAAATAGGAAAAAAGAGTAGTTATGATAGCAAATCTTAACAAAATCAAGAAAAATATTTATGATAACAAATTTTATAAAATATCTAGAGTCTATTTAATGTGTATAGTTACTCAATGATTTGATGTGTATATTTTGGAGAGATTGTGTCAGATTCTAATGGATTCACTATCATAACTACTATAAAATGATTATAAAATATTTGATTTGATTTGATGTGAAGTTTCCAAAAAATATTATGAGATTCTACTATCTTAGGTACTCTATATGACTTAGTGATTGAAAGCTAATTTTATTATTTTATAAAATCTGTGAAAATCTTTAAAAAATAATAACCATATGGCAACTAACTCAAGAAGAAAGTAATTTTTTATATCAAATTTAATCAAATATGTGAAATTTTGGTACATTTGTTTTTTTTTTTTTTTTCCCAAAAAAAAAGGAGCAATTATACATTTTGGTATAATATGTGAAATTTTAGTATAATTGCTCTTTGTTTCCCCTCTTTCTAAAATTATTGTAGATATTAATATATCTAAAATTACTATAAATATTTGATTTCATTTGATGTGATGTGATATTGTAAGATATACTTAATTTCTACATATTTCCAACAGATTTTGAAAAATTCTGGCATATTTGCTATCATAGTTGCTCTCTGTCCCTAAATGATTTGATGTGATATTTACTAATTTTTGATTCTGAGAGATTTACTATCATCTCATAGCTACTCCCTTTTGCTATCCATAAGATTCTTCTATAAATATTTGATTTGATTTGATGTGATGTGATATTGTCAGATATACTTAATTTCTACAGATTTTCAATAGATTTTGAAAAAATTTAGCAAATTTTCATATATTTTAAAGAGATTTTGTCATCATAACTACTCACTTTTCCTATCCATAAAATTCAATTTCTATTTTTATTTCTATAAATACTGATTCAGTGAATATGGTATGCCATTGACTATTTTGCTACTAAATAATTTATAATTATATTATATAATATTAATATAATTTATTTATTTATTTAATTATAATATCAAATTATTGAAATTGTTATTGAAATTGATTGCAGGTTTGATGAAGCAAGTCTATTGAATGAAGAGAGCAAATGAAGAATTACGAATTGTCCTCCATGCAGTTTATTGTTTTTAATATTATATGTCCGTTCACTATATAATACATTATATCTAATATTTGTAGTTTACTTTTTTAATATTATATTTTTATTCTCTAAGTAATACATTATGTCTAATATCTGTAGTTTACTTTTTTAATATTATATTTGTATTTTTTATGTAATACATGATATTTAATGTTTAATTATTTCATAGTTGTTATGTCTAATAACTAATTAGTTGTTAGTTGCTGCAGCGAAGCACGGTGTTGAACTAGTATTATATATATGTCCCTATAAAATTTAAAATATCATATATGCCTCTATAAATATATAGAAAATTATCATCAATACCAGTACCATAAGTCAATGTTAGCTTTACCATAGTTAATAAACGGTTAAAATCCGATTGATTTTAAAAAATAACCACCTTACCCTCAGCTATCTCTTAAGTAAAAATGTAGAAGACTCCCTCAACTATATGACGTTTTGAAATGACTCCCTCAACTTTTATTATTTTAATTGACATTCCATTAACTTTTAGTTTTTTAAAAAATTAACTAATTTTATCTGTTAAAAAAAGATTTTTATTAAATTTATTGATGATTTCACCAAATATAGTGGCTCTAATTATTTTTTAGCAAATAAATAACTATATATAAAAATTTAAATAAAAAATAAAAGTTGAGAATTTTTTTGATCTTTCTTTAATCTTTAGAGCTTAACAAATATTTTTTAACTAAAATTATTTTCAATAAAAAGTACTAAGTTTATTGATACTTGTAAATTTTCAGCTTTTAGATGAAAAGATGTACGGTTAGGATGATAGTGAGCTTCTTGGATTTACTCCGACTACTATGCTTGTACAAGCACCAAGCAATTGGTGCTTGTAAGTTTTCTACTGTTAGATCTATCTCTTTGTCTAATTTCACCCCTTGGATAAGAAGATGTACGGTTAGAATAATAGTGGGCTTCTTGGATTTAGTCCGATTATTATACTTGTACAAGCACCAAGCAATTTGTGCTTGTAAGTTTTCTACCGTTAGATCCATCTCTTTGTCTAATTTCACCTCTTAGATCATGCTATTCCACCAACCACCGACTAAACCCAAGAAGCCCGAGTCTGACTACTATGCTTATACAAGTACCAAGCAATTGGTGCTTGTAAATTTTCTACCGTTAGATCTATTTCTTTGTTTAATTTCACCCTTAGATCATGCTATTCCACCAACCACCGACTAAACCCAAGAAGCCCACTATCATCCTAACCACACATCTTTTCATCTAAGGACTAAAAACTTATAGGCACCAACTTTTAAAAGCATATGAGCTCAATTATATATATATATATATATATATATATATATATATATATATATATATATATATATATATATATATATATGAGTTTTTGAAGGCAACGTATCGACTTCTCGTGAGGTTCCCTCTCCCTCCCCTTCCTCTCCTTCCACGGCACCTCATACTTCTCCACCAGTCATGAATTCCTTCAGCACCTTCGAGGCCTCTTACCATTTTCTGCGTCGTCCACAGTCGGACTCTCAACCCCGTCCACCTTCCCGTTCAATCCGATTCCTATTTTCACTCCGTCATTTCCTAGCTCGACACTAGGCCACCCGACTCGGCCGTCTATGTCTGCTTTGGCAACCTCGGCCACTTCACGTGTGATGATCCGGACTCCCGCAGGAACTGTACAACATTAAACAGTGACCGTAGGTAGCGTATACGGGAAACCGAGCTTGTAGAATCGAAATTGGACATTAAAAATAGACTCGGCGGGAAAATCGGAGCAAATGGGATTTTCCGGGAGCTTTCGGCAAAATTTCGGATAAGAATTTGGCGAAACGGACGTCGTATTTGGACTCAGCACGCGAAAACGGTCAAAATGGTGTATTTACTTAATTTTTCCGGCACCATGGGTACTGTTCACGCCGGAACAGTACTCCGGCAGCCGGAATCACTGTTCCGGCGACCGGCGACCGGCGGCGGGCGGCGGCGCATGGCGGCGGGCAGCGGAGCAGCGGCGGCGCAGCGGCAGAGCGCGGAGGCGCGCGGCGCGGGCAGGCGCGGGCAGGGGCGCTGGTGCGCGGTCCATAGCCTGGCGTGCACCGGGAGCACCGAAAATTTCAGCTGCCACGTGGCAGCTTCCCATTGGCTGGCCGGCTTCTAGAAGCCACGGGGACGGTGACACGTGGCAAGATCCTATAGGCCGACAAACTTCCGGAAGACCCGGAGCGCAGACCGGCCATGTGCACCACGTGGCCACGTGGCAAGTTTTCATTGGTCCTTGCACGGCTGTTTGCTGTTTTGTGGACGCGTGGCGCTTCTTGGTTGGCCCATTTCGGTGTTTCCTGTTCGGAATCTGGATCCCGTGTGGGAATATTCCCTTTGGCCCATTATAAATAGAGGTTCCCTCCCCCTCTCATTTGTGCCTCGTTTTGCGGGCCATAGAGAGAGAACCAGAGAAAGTTCCCTCTACGAAATTTCTTCCTCTCTCTCTCTTCTCTCTCTCCTCCAAATCTCAGAATTTTAGGAGTTACAGATAGTGAGTTATCTGCGACACGGCACACTGCGACGATTTCCTTTTTAGGCCCATTTCCCGTCGCAGTTCCGTCGAAAATTCACTGCGGGCTAACCAGGTGGAATTTTTGGACGATTTTTGCGGCAGCGCGACCGTAAGAGGTAGTGCTTCGATTTCCATGTTGATCATTTTGCTCCGTTTCGTACTTTTGGCACGTTTCCCGAGTCCTATTTGACCCCCCTTTTCACTGTGGAAATTTCTGGACAGCGTCAACTTCTCCGATTTTTATCTTGGCGTAGGAGCGTCAGATCGAGGCGTTCAAAGAGTCGATTTTGATCTACTCTTCGCGAGGAACGCAACCGTGATTTTTCTGGGATTTTAGGAGCTCATTTTAGAGGTGAAAAACTCCTCTTTTCCCGTGCTGTCTGAAAAACAGCAAATAATGTACTTTTTGGGATTTGTATTTATACCGGGAGCGTTGATTTGCAGGATTTGAGGACTGTGGACAACCAGGAGACTACCTGGGGTGTTGTTTGAGCTGCTCGAGGTGGGCGGTTGTTGCTTACCTCATTTTTGACAAGCTCACTGGGATTACTAGAAATCCCCTAAAATATGACAATTAATGAGAACCATTGGGACAACTAACAGGACTACTAACAGGACTACTAACAGGACAACTAACAGGACAATTAATGAGAACCATTGGGACAAATTAATATGACAAATGACAAGGACCGCTGGGACGAACTCCCCTAAAATTTAATATAACCCCACAAATGATATGATGACTTATATTGGGACACTGTGATTGAGACAAAGGCTATGATCTCGCATGCAAATGACTTTTATTCAGTAAATCAATTGTTTTAAACCTTTGACACTATTTTACAACTTTTAAAAATAAAGACAGTTGCATGCATGCCCGGACATCAGGTAAGGCCACTATTCATTGCTACACTATCATATTGGGATTTGAACATGTTTCATTGTTGTCCTTTGCATTCATATGTTGTTGCTCAAGTGTGAGCAGGGGTTTGGGATAGTGTAGCCAAGGTTGTGTTAGATTGTGGACTTGTGGGGTATTACGGTGACCGCGGACAGTGGGCGGTCGACCAGATGTTTGTCCTTGCATCAGATAGGGGTTGAGTCTGGTTTATTTTGCATTAGCTGGGGATTGGGTTTCCTCTAGTGGATGATGTTTCCCACTTATTGAGTACTATTGCATCTGATTGGGTATCAGGCTTATTTAGTGGATGGTTTTCCCACTTTGATCATAGTCATGATCCAGTCCTGCTTTTGAGACTTATCATACCGGCGCGGTTGTTGCCCGGTGGTGCTTTACTCGTGTGGGTCGCTCCCCTCGAGTTCCACTCTAGAGGCTGGGGCCAGACAGTTATTGACAGTTTTGCTATCACGTCGGCGCGGATCTTTGCCCGATGATGAAAGCGGAGCAGGCAGTACCGATCGTGGATCAGATGACGGATTGGGTTATTTTGGACAGTTACTGTTTACTGATGCATGCATACAGTTTTGATAACCAGTACCGCAGTAGAGGCATAGTAGTGGTAGTTTTACTGTTTCAGTACCTTACTTATCTTACCACTTTCCCTTTTCCCCTTTTGCCTCTAGTAGTCCTAGTGGGTGCGTCAGAGTTGAGGTTTTACCCACTAGGGGAGGCTACTGGTTTATCTGGTAGTTCTCACCCCCATTGTTATTTCTGTTTCTTTCTTCTCCTTTATTTTGCAGAGTCATCTGCGGGAGCTGCTAGGCCATCGGCAGCTGATCGAGGTAAGGGGATCGCTGAATAGATAGATCTCCTGTGAGGCTGAGAACTATTAGACAGATATTGTACCCTCCACTCAGACTGTGGTATTCTCCTTTCATTTTGGGGTCTGGCGTTAGCCAGCTGGGTGTACTATTTTGGTGAGCTGGGAGATTATTGTACTTATTACAGTTTTATTTGTAGTCCCAGTCTGAGATACTATGTGGTTCTTCTATTTCAGCTCTGTATTATGCTCTTTTATTGTTAGATTATATCTGAGCAGGTTACCAGCGCTTCGTGTACGCGGAAAATTCCGTGTGCACGGCGGATCTGTAGACGAGCCCGGGTTCCGGGGCGTGACAGATTAAGTTGGTATCAGAGCTTAGGGATAAGTTAGTTGGGACTTAGGAAACCCTAGGCTTTTGGCAGACCCTAGGATGATAGGGCGTGAGAGACGTGACATTTTGCGAAAGTCGTTGATTTATTTGTTTGACTCTTTCAGTGAGTGAAGAGAGACCGACATGCCCTATTTCTGGTGAACAGTTATGTTGGCTGCAGACAACATAAAGTCACAGAAATAGGAGAATGTCTTTAACTTTCGCTGGATTGGGTCGTGTGGGGTGATGATACTGAGTGTGGTTTCTTGTGGTAGGATGCCTCCGCAACGTAGAATGTTGACGCGTTCGCAGCCTTCTTCCTCTGAGCCCGAGCCGGAGGAGTCCGAGCAGGGCCAGCAGAGTGAGGTGCAGGAGCTTCAGGCTCTGATGGCCCAGATGTCAGAGGCCGTGCGGCGGCAGGAGGAGGCCATAGGTCGGCTGACGCAGATGTTAGAACAGAGGGCGCAGCCTGTTGTTGCACCCCCTGAGAGTTCTCCCGTACCTTCCTCCCCTGCTGTGGCTCCCCCAGTTGGACCGGTGACCACGGCATCCCCTGTTGCTCAGGGAGCAATCCGGCCATTGACTCCTGCAGAGGAGCAGGAGTTTACTGACAAACTTACTCAGTTCTGTAAGCGGGGACCGCCCAGGTTTTCAGGGCGGAATACTCAGCCTTGGGAGATCGGGACTTGGCTTTCCTCAATGGAAAAGTTATTTCGAGACTTCTTCATTGACCAGAAGTACAGGGTACACATGGCTGTACACTGCTTAGACGGGGACGCTGATGCATGGTGGCGTCGAGTAGAGCCCCCGGAGTTTCAGATCACTCGACAGCTACCCTGGGCAGAGTTTAAAAGGATGATTCTGGATACGTACTTTTCCACAAGTGTGAAGAAAAAGCTAGAAGATGATTTGAAGAATCTTCAGCAAGGCGACCGGACAGCATTGGACTACTTTCAGGAGTTCACGCGGTTGCTCAACTGCGTACCCTATGTCGCCAGGGACGGACCGCACCAGGTGGAGCTCTTTGAGTCGGGCCTGCGCCCAGAAACCTATACTTTGGTGCACGCTCAGCGGCTGCAGACCTTGGAGGAGGCAGCAGAGCATGCACAGTGGGTTGAAAGGGGAGACCACGTCATTGCCAGACGTGGGGGCTTGGTCGCTCAGAATTCTGACAAAAAGCGTCCAGCACAGCACGACGAGGGACAGGCCAGTTCCTGGAGGCCGCCCCGACCGCCACCGCCTCAGTTCACGGGCCGTGGACGTTCGGAGCAGCGAGGGCCTGGTGGATCCCAGAGACCCCCGCAACATCAGCAGCAGCAGCAGTCGGGACAGCCACGGCTTCGCGATAGAGACAGATGTATATTCTGTGGAGGACCTCATTTGTCACACACCTGTGATCAGAGGTGGGGTCGTTATAAATGTGGACAGTCAGGCCATGTTCGAGCTTCATGCCCCTTTTCGACCCCAGCAGCATCTTCTTCAGTTTCGGCTCCCTTCGTATCTCAGCAACGGTCGTCAGCTCAACGGCCTTATGCTCCAGTGAGCGGATCCCCATCTTTTTACCCTGCTGATCACCCGCCACCAGCTCAGAGCGGTCGGGTTTATGCCGCTCAGGTGGAGGACTTTGCAGCAGCCGACCATGTGGTGGCAGGTATTATTATTTATTTTGCTTTTTGGCATTAGATTTTGCATTGTATTGCACTTGAGCATGCTAGATATGCGTTAGGAGTACATTTACTTCATTGCATGGGTTAGGGATAGGACGGTCACCTTATGCACGGGAGGTACGTATTCCCGATCTTTTAGCGCATGGAGGTGTGTCGTTGGTCCTGACCGGTGCAGATGAGTCCTGGATTATGCCAGTAGACCTATGGTCATGACTCAGCTGCGGGACTTGATCATGGTACATAGATAAACTGGCTGGCTCAGTATCCCTTTTCGCGGCGGTTGATTGTGCTGCGAGGACGATCTTTTGGGGAGCCAGGCCAGGAGAGGTCTGTGTGCCGGGGTTGCCGCCGGGCTTTCTTTGCCTCTGAAGTTTTGACTTCGCTAGCGAGGCGGATGTTTCGCTTTGGGTGCGGAACTGTTTTTGGCTAGCATAGTTTGGGGCCTACGGGGCGCCGGTGCTTTTTGAGATGTAGGAAGTAGGTTCACTTCGGCATTGTGAGGGATTACCGGGAATTAGATAAAGTGATCATTTGGGGGATTTTATTAGGAACCTCAGGAGTACAGAGGTACTCGGATCGAGTATCTGTGCCCGTGGACATGAGGATTGGATTACCAGGTGCCCTGGGAGGAGCGGATGCATTTGCTGGTGTAGACTACTTAGTCACTTGAGCGGTTAGTCCTGCTGTACTTAAATGAGGTGGTGCGGTTATCTAAGTGCCCGCCTCTATTTTGTATCCGTTAGAGACCTGAGATTTGAGCCTTGGGGACTCAACTCAGGTTTAGTACGGCTTTTCCTCCGCAGACTGATGGGCAGTCAGAGCGGATTATGCAGATCTTGGAGGGTATGCTAAGAGCATACATCTTGGATTTCGGCGGAGGGTGGATTCGACACTTACCCTCGGCTGAGCTCGCGTACAACAATAGTTTTCAAGCAAGCATTCAGATGGCTTCGTTTGAAGCGTTGTATGGACGCAAGTGTCGGTCACCCGTTTTATCGGAGTGACGGGGGCGAGAGGCGGACCTTGGGACCAGACGTAGAGGCAGAGGAGAAGATCCGAGCGAGTCGGAAGTATCTTCAGACCGCCCAAAGCCGGCAGAGGAGCTATGCCGATGTTCGGCGACGAGACTTGTAATTTCAGGTTGGAGATCACGTATTCCTGAAAGTCTCGCCGTCCAAAGGGATCAGGAGATTCGGCATTCGTGGGAAACTTAGCCCCGATACATTGGACCCTTTGAGGTTTGAGGAGCGGCCACTGCGAATTCTGAATCGAGAGGTGAGAGAATTGCGCAGTCGGGCCATTCCCTATGTGAAAATCCAATAGAGCAATCATGACGAGCGTGGGGCTACATGGGAGCTCGAGTCGGAGATGAGGGACGCCCACCCCTACTTATTTGAGACTTTGGACTGAGGATTGTTGTTTAGTCTCGTTTCGAGGACGAAACTCTTTTTAGTGGGGGAGGATGTGATGATCCGGACTCCCGCAGGAACTGTACAACATTAAACAGTGACCGTAGGTAGCGTATACGGGAAACCGAGCTTGTAGAATCGAAATTGGACATTTAAAATAGACTCTGCGCGAAAATCGGAGCAAATGGGATTTTCCGGGAGCTTTCGGCAAAATTTCGGATGAGAATTTGGCGAAACGGACGTCGTATTTGGACTCAGCGCGCGAAAACGGTCAAAATGGTATATTTACTTAATTTTTCCGGCACCATGGGTACTGTTCACGCCGGAACAGTACTCCGGCCGCCGGAATTACTGTTCCGGCGACCGGCGACCGGCGGCGGGCGGCGGCGCGTGGCGGCGGGCAGCGGAGCAGCGGCGGCGCAGCGGCAGAGCGCGGAGGCGCGCGGCGCGGGCAGGCGCGGGCAGGGGCGCTGGTGCGCGGTCCATGGCCTGGCGTGCACCGGGAGCACCGAAAATTTCAGCTGCCACGTGGCAGCTTCCCATTGGCTGGCCGGCTTCTAGAAGCCACGGGGACGGTGACACGTGGCAAGATCCTATGGCCGACAAACTTCCGGAAGACCCGGAGCGCGGACCGGCCATGTGCACCACGTGGCCACGTGGCAAGTTTTCATTGGTCCTTGCACGGCTGTTTCCTGTTTTGTGGACACGTGGCGCTTCTTGGTTGGCCCATTTCGGTGTTTCCTGTTCGGATCTGGATCCCGTGTGGGAATATTCCCTTTGGCCCATTATAAATAGAGGTTCCCTCCCCCTCTCATTTGCACCTCGTTTTGCGGGCCATAGAGAGAGAACCAGAGAAAGTTCCCTCTACGAAATTTTTCCTCTCTCTCTCTTCTCTCTCTCTCCAAATCTCAGAATTTTAGGAGTTACAGATAGTGAGTTATCTGCGACGCGGCGCACTGCGACGATTTTCTTTTTAGGCCCATTTCCCGTCGCAGTTCCGTCGAAAATTCACTGCGGGCTAACCAGGTGGAATTTTTGGACGATTTTTGTGGCAGCGCGACCGTAAGAGGTAGTGCTTCGATTTCCATGTTGATCATTTTGCTCCGTTTCGTACTTTTGGCATGTTTCCCGAGTCCTCTTTGACCCCCCTTTTTACTGTGGAAATTTCTGGACAGCGTCGACTTCTCCGATTTTTATCTTGGCGTAGGAGCGTCAGATCGAGGCGTTCAAAGAGTCGATTTTGATCTACTCTTCGCGAGGAACGCAACCGTGATTTTTCTGGGATTTTAGGAGCTCATTTTAGAGGTGAAAAACTCCTCTTTTCCCTTGCTGTCTGAAAAACAGCAAATAATGTACTTTTTGGGATTTGTATTTATACCGGGAGCGTTGATTTGCAGGATTTGAGGACTGTGGACAACCAGGAGACTACCTGGGGTGTTGTTTGAGCTGCTCGAGGTGGGCGGTTGTTGCTTACCTCATTTTTGACAAGCTCACTGGGATTACTAGAAATTCCCTAAAATATGACAATTAATGAGAACCATTGGGACAACTAACAGGACTACTAACAGGACTACTAACAGGACAACTAACAGGACAATTAATGAGAACCATTGGGACAAATTAATATGACAAATGACAAGGACCGCTGGGACGAACTCCCCTAAAATTTAATATAACCCCACAAATAATATGATAACTTATATTGGGACACTGTAATTGAGACAAAGGCTATGATCTCGCATGCAAATGACTTTTATTCAGTAAATCAATTGTTTTAAACCTTTGACACTATTTTACAACTTTTAAAAATAAAGACAGTTGCATGCATGCCCGGACATCAGGTAAGGCCACTATTCATTGCTACACTATCATATTGGGATTTGAACATGTTTCATTGTTGTCCTTTGCATTCATATGTTGTTGCTCAAGTGTGAGCAGGGATTTGAAATAGTGTAGCCAAGGTTGTGTTAGATTGTGGACTTGTGGGGTATTACGGTGACCGCGGACAGTGGGCGGTCGACCAGATGTTTGTCCTTGCATCAGATAGGGGTTGAGTCTGGTTTATTTTGCATTAGCTGGGGATTGGGTTTCCTCTAGTGGATGATGTTTCCCACTTATTGAGTACTATTGCATCTGATTGGGTATCAGGCTTCTTTAGTGGATGGTTTTCCCACTTTGATCATAGTCATGATCCAGTCCTGCTTTTGAGACTTATCATACCGGCGCGGTTGTTGCCCGGTGGTGTTTTACTCGTGTGGGTCGCTCCCCTCGAGTTCCACTCTAGAGGCTGGGGCCAGACAGTTATTGACAGTTTTGCTATCACGTCGGCGCGGATCTTTGCCCGATGATGAAAGCGGAGCAGGCAGTACCAATCGTGGATCAGATGACGGATTGGGTTATTTTGGACAGTTACTGTTTACTGATGCATGCATACAGTTTTGATAACCAGTACCGCAGTAGAGGCATAGTAATGGTAGTTTTACTGTTTCAGTACCTTACTTATCTTACCACTTTCCCTTTTCCCCTTTTGCCTCTAGTAGTCCTAGTGGGTGCGTCAGAGTTGAGGTTTTACCCACTAGGGGAGGCTACTGGTTTATCTGGTAGTTCTCACCCCCCATTGTTATTTCTGTTTCTTTCTTCTCCTTTATTTTGCAGAGTCATCTGCGGGAGCTGCTAGGCCATCGGCAGCTGATCGAGGTAAGGGGATCGCTGAATAGATAGATCTCCTGTGAGGCTGAGAACTATTAGACAGATATTGTACCCTCCACTCAGACTGTGGTATTCTCCTTTCATTTTGGGGTCTGGCGTTAGCCAGCTGGGTGTACTATTTTGGTGAGCTGGGAGATTATTGTACTTATTACAGTTTTATTTGTAGTCCCAGTCTGAGATACTATGTGGTTCTTCTATTTCAGCTCTGTATTATGCTCTTTTATTGTTAGATTATATCTGAGCAGGTTACCAGCGCTTCGTGTACGCGAAAAATTCCGTGTGCACGGCGGATCTGTAAACGAGCCCGGGTTCCGGGGCGTGACATCACGCCAGCCCAGCTCCGCACCATCGCGTTGGGGCTCGAGGTCGCAAGAGGTGCCCCTTCGTGTGGGTCATCAAGAAGGAGATCGACGCTTCATCCGAATGCCTGCGTGAGACCTACAAGTGGAAGGTCGGAATTAGGGGAATTGACAACTACTAGCGGTCATTCTAATATCATGCTACCTATATGCTGCTTACTAAAAATAGAGTTTCTGTACAAACTTTACAAAAATATCTACATTGCATACCCTTGCAAAATTTGAATTTTACCAAACTTGGTTCCTTACAAATGTGCCCTCACATTTATAGAAATGCTCATTCTAAACAATGTTTTTAATATTAAACAAACTTTCATGATTAATTAGATGATTCTAAATTAAAATAAGGGTATTCCTAAATGAAACTACTTTTCAAGGGGTATAGATGAGCACTCATATTACAAGTAATATATATATATATATATATATATATATATATATATATATATATATATATATATATATATATATATATATATATATATATATATATATATGGAACTAAGCTGAAATACTATCGATAGCACCAAATTATTGGTGCTACCAATTTTTTAGCCTTTGGATTAAGGGATGTGCAGTTAGTTTAATGGGCGATTCGTTGAGGGACCACTATAATTCCAATCGCACATCCTTTTATCCAAGGGCTAGAAACTTAATAGTACAAATTGCTTGGTGCTATCGATAGTATTCAAACTGGACTATATATATATATATATATATATATATATATATATATATATATATATATATATATATATATATATGTTAATAGATAATTTTACTATGATATACATGTGGAAACTCCGGATTGTTTTGTTTTATTTTGAATATGTTGTAAGTGAACTTTCATATGTTATTCGTGTGACGTAGTCAATGATAAAGCCAAATTTTAATTTTGAGGGGGGCAAAATATATTCAAATTAAAATTTTTGCATATAAATATGATTTTACCTAATCAAAAAAATTTCAAATAAAATTATTTATTAAATGATTAATGCAAAATTATTAAATTTATTTTTTAAAATTTATAAACATTTAATTTTTAATTATTTTTGTCACGTCCCGAGTTTTAAAAGACGGTCTATATATATATATATTTTTTTAAATCAGAGTTCAAAACCTTGAAACCCAGGACGTGGACAGACCGCCACATGCACAGGGATTTCTCTGTCCACACGGACAGAGTTTTTCCTTTACATGCTCGGCTAGACAAGTACAGTGATATAATTAGAAACAACATAATCAACAACTAGATACAAAACATAAAGCTCTACAACTAAATACATCCACAACTTCTGATCCACAAGACATCATCCAAATAAACTCCAACTCAAAAGACAAAGACAGAACTAAGATCATGATACTGAACTGTAAATACTAGCACTGGGCCACTGCGGCCAATAGCAGGGACAACTCTATCACGACAGCTCACTGGATCGTCCCAACATCTCAGCACCTGAATGATCTGAAATTGTGGTCACCCAAAGGGTGTGAGATACAACATAAATGTATGCCAGTGGACATGACGGACCGAGAAATAGCAAGTCGTAACTACCGGATACCATAATAAACGGATAACAAAATAGGGTATAATCTGAACGATAGATAATAATCATGCTGAAAAAAAAATAGGTACTCATGAAGTAAGCTGAACATGCTATATCTAATCATTAAATAAATCAGGACAATGTCAATATATCATGCTGTAGAACAGGCAGGTATGACAATACATAAAAGTCAAAGCTGTAAAGTATAGTACCAATAATCATGTGCTAATAAATGATGGAGTAATAATGCAAATCATGCATCAATGTTAGAACTGAAATACCCAATTAATGCCGTTATCGGTCACGAACGAGGACCTAGACCAATGCCAAAGCCGGCATGTTCGGCTAACATATAACCCGGCACCATCGGTGCACTCAGGGGCCCACGTGTCGCCACTATCGTCCACTATGTGCAGCCTAGGGCTCACGGGTCGCTACTATCGACCACTTTACCTGTAAAGAATGCATTGTGGAGGATCAGTCCCACGGCGTAGCAAGATAGGGTTCCGACGGGCTTGTTGCTCCCGCCGGCAACCCAGGGCACTACAAGGCTCAGGACTTCACTAGGAGAGTCCCCATAGCAACATAAGATGAATGATCCCACAGCAACATAAGATGAATGATATAGGCCTAGGTGCAAGAAAAATAACGGGAAAGGACCTCTGCTCGGATCCGAGGAAGAAGAAGAAGGAAAAAGTGGCTACCCCGGCGGCGTACGGCTGATCCCGGCGACGGTGCTCCTCGGGGTGACTCTCCTGAGGACAAGAGTGACCTCAGGAAGGCTTGGGTGCAACACCACTAAGTTTGGTGGTGCGCTCTTCAACCTAACCCGAAAATAAAGTGGAACTCTTGCTTCCTTTTGTTTTTCCGACGAAAGGGGACGACAGGCGGCGGTGCTAGTACACGAGAAAGACAGAGCAGAAGAGAAGGAGTCTGACTCGCTACATACTTCCGATTGGTTATTGGCTCTGATACTAAATATAACAATCCGGTCTACTAGCAATAACAACTCGTTGGGCCCAAACCACAGCCCAGAATACTTAAGTCCAGTTATTATTACTAGTGTCCATATTTTATATATACTCAAGCACATTTACATTCCTATCCTATGTGGGACTATTGAGGTGTCACACAAATTTATTTAAATAAGTCTTTATTTGTTACCAAATTTAAAAATTTTATTTTTTATTAAAAATTGCTATTTATTTTTCCTTCACAAATATCATTTTAGATAACATATAATATAAATTTTTTTCCCTCACCTTTTTAATATGTTATTTATACATGTGAAATATTTATGCTAAATCATTTGATTTTACCTTTTATTTCAGTGAACCTACTGAATTAGATAAATACAAACAATAAAGAAATATATTCATTTGCAACACTGTAATATATAATATATCAATAGTACATATTTATTATAAAATTTTATTTTTTATATTAAAAAATATTTATATTTATATATATATATATATATATATATATATATATATATATATATTACCAATAGTAATATACTATTTGGGGTGTACATCTGTGACGCTCCAATAGTCCCACATCGGATATAGATGGAATTGCGATTGGGTTTATATGAGACATGGACACTAGTAATAATAACTGGGAAAAAAAAATTTCTACCGCTGTTTTGAAACTTGGAGCGTGACAACATCTAGCAGTTGTCCTAATACTAAGTTGTTGTCTCATATCAACTATCTCTTGTCACATTAAATTGTCACATTTCACATTAAATTGTCACATTAAATTTGTTGATTAAAATTTAATTACATTGTAAAGTTTGCCCTAAAGTTTAATCAAATTGTCACATTTCACATTAAATTGTCACATTAAATTTGTTGATTAAAATTTAATTACATTGTAAAGTTTGCCCTAAAGTTTAATCCAACCCTGTGTATGTAAAAAGTAAAAGGGCCATCTAGCAATATTTGTATAATACAGGGACTAATCATAGAATGCATAGTAATTGGATGAGAAAGTTTGGCTACACCAGGTGTATAAGTAAATCTTGTACACCATTCCCATAAATCAATAAATTAGAAGTTTTAAATTTGAAATTCAAACTCACCAGAGGTGTTTTACGACATTTAAAGCGCCTATGTATTAAAAGAACTAAAAATTTTCAACATTGCTTTCTAATGAATCGGAGAGCGATTCATCTTCTACTGTTAATTTTTCATACATCTTGATATTTAAGTAATATAATTTTATAACTCAAGTTTTTTTTTTTTTTTTTTTTTTTTTTTTTTTTTGTTACAGTACCTTCTTAAATATCCGAGAACAAATATATCAAATAATTTTTTTATTTTGAAATATAAATTATAAATTATGAAGTTTGGTGCATGGGTCTAATTATACACCCGGTGCAGGTACTTTTTCTGTTAATGTTTTTTTTTTTTTAAGGAAAAGGTAGCAAGTTATACGATTCATTTCATTCAACTGGAAACTGAATTAAGCAACAAGAGTGAGACAACAAGATCTCTGGAAAAGAAAAAAAAAAAAAAAAAAAAAAATCAATTCAACCCATTCCAAAGCGCCACTTCATCTCTGACCCAACGAACAGCGCAGAGGAGATCCGTGTTAACCTACTGGAATATAATTTTATTTCTGATTCTTCAAATCACCCACTAGTTCGCAGTCAGATAGGTAAGAGACCTGTTCACGTCAGAATCTCTCTCCCCATCCGTCCGACTCTTTCACACCCATCGGACGTTGTTCCCTAATGCCTGAATATCAACCGCCCCGTCACCCATCCCGAACAAGAACCGAGAATACACTGTTAATGTTATGTAGTAAAAAGCCTATATACTCCAACTTGTTTTTGAATCTATCAACTCCCTTAGGTGCTTTAATTTTAGAAGTACAAAGAAATTATTTTCGTTGATAAAGCTTTTAATTGATGATCCATTTTGTTAAATTTAATTTATAATTTTCAAAGTATTTAAAAAATAAATTTTATAAATTTTTTATTATATTTATCAATTGATCGGATTGATGTCGGTCGTTTATAAATTTAACGACATAAAAATACTCAAATCAGATAAAATAAATTTTCATATAAAATTTTTATGCTGTAACATCAATATATATCTATGGTCTAAACTTTCAGTATTATATTTTTTTTTTTTACGAGAATTTTATTTTCAGTCGTTGATTTTGATAAAAAAATACTACAACAAAGATAGGCTATAGCGATACTTTTAAGTATTTCTAAAATCTAAAAAAAGTGTCGCTTACAAAAATACCGACACTTATTGTAAGTGTTGCTATATGTGACATCGCTAGGGTGTATAGAGACACATTTTTATAATGTGTCCAAAAAATATGTTCTTATAATCTAATTTTGGATATAGATGAAATATAGATAGGACACTTATACAAAAGTGTCACAAACATGTGTCCCTATAACCTAATTTTGTTGTACTGAAAAACGTTAAAATTAATATTAAAAATTATGCTAAAATGCAAAAAACTCTCTTGTAAATACTTATTTTTTTATTTTTCTCCCTGACTTTTAAAATCTATATTTATCCTCTTGAAATGCCAGAAAGTATTTTCAGAGGTTACGGTGTTAATGAAAAAGGTGAAATGGTAATATTGCTCTTGCTTGCTCTATAAAAAAAAAAAATTTAATTTTAAATATATTTCTGTCATTTTAAAAATATTTTCGGTATAAATTATAAGAAATTGATGGAATATTAACGAAACACTAACTAAGGGAGCCAAATGTATCAGATAAAATATAAATTTTTGAAAGTCAGAGAGATAGAGTAAAAAAACGAGTATTTATACAAAAAAAATTATATAATTTAACATAAAAATTATAAAATTTATAAAGATAATATTTATCTATCATCTTAAAATTTTGAGTTGGCCTGAGCTAGCTCTTTAACAATATTCCACCAGTAAAACCAAAACAAAAATAACAAAGAGCAGGAACACAAAGAACAGCTCAAGATGGATCCAGGCTAAGTAATGTAGCAGCAACTTTTACAAGCAAACAAATACAAACTCGCGCCCCAACATGTACATTCAAACACTACTGAGGATATCGATCGATAAAAGAGCCCTCCGAATGAACGATCGATCAATCGATCGGTGAGCTAGAGGCTGCGGCGGTAGAGGGAGTAGGAGGAGAGCGCGACGAGGAGGATGAGGGCGATCGTCGCTGCGAGCGTGACGGCCGTGGAGGCCCCGATATGCCTGCAGAACTTTCCGTACACGCCGCAGACTTTGTTCCAGTTTGTGTGCGAGTTGCCCCTGAGGCCGATGTAGGCCACTGAGGCCGCGCCGCCCACAGCTGAAGCCAAGATCGCGGCAATCAGCTGCAGAAAGAGAATCGCAAAAGAGAGAAAAAAAAAATAATAAAATACATTTCCTTAACAAAAGGAAAACAAAAGTAAAAGGCTAAATTACAGAAAACTTTTTTGTAATATTTCGTTTTTTCACTTTGCCCCCTTGTCTTTTAAAAGCGTACATTTTGCATTCTCGTAATTACCGAATTGTCTTTAGAGAACAACGGCGTTAACGGAGAAGGTAAATTGACGAAAATGTTCTTACCTTATATTGGAGGGAAAAGATAATGGAAGGAAGAAAAAGGGGTTTAGACTTATTTTCTGCTATTCTTGAAGGGTATTTTGGGTATATCCAATAATATTTTTAAAAAAACTGACGGCTCACTCACGGAATGGTGACGGCGGGGAATAAATGCATATTTCGGTAATTACGAGGGGACAAAATGTAGGCTTTTAAAAGACAGGGGGGCAAAATGAAAAAGCGGAATATTATAGGAGAGTTTTGTGTAATTTAGCCAAAATAAAAAAATAAAAACGTATAGAATTTATCTGAACTATACATTATTTTGATGTTACTATCAAATTTTTTAAAATTTTAATTTTGCTATTCGAATTTTTAATTTATTTGATTTGAGTCAGCAAACAAAACTTTAATTTTAAAATTTAAATATATTTGATATTCTTTTTCTACAAAATTTTCAAAATTTTAATTTTAATTTTAATTTCTACATTATTTTTATTTGTTGGATTTGAATCATTTGGCAACTCTTCCATACAAAATTTAATCAAATTCTTTAGTTTAATAAATTTATAATTACTCCAATTGCATAAAATCTACTATTTACCCTCATAAAGAATTAGATTAAATAATTGGCCCATATCAAATAAATTAAAAAATTACATAAAAGAAAAATTAAAATTTTTAGATATTAAATAGTCAGATCAAAATGCGTGATAGTTAAGATAATTTCTATATATTTTTGCAGAATTTTAATTACTTTGATTTTAATTATTTTATTATATTGAATTTAGGATTATGATAAGCTATATATTAATCATTAAATATTAATAAAATCCACAGTTTTATTAACAAAAAAATTATTCAGAATAAATAAATAAATAAAAGAAAATTGATCCATTTGATTAATGAAAACAACAATTTTTTTTTTCTTCATATTATTTTTTTGACTAAATCACAGAAAACTCTTCTGTAATATTCCGCTTTTTCACTTTGCCTCCCTATCTTTTAAAAGTCTACATTTTGCCCCTCATAAAGAAGAGGTAAATTGACGAAAATGTACCTTATATTGAAGAGAATGAGTTTTAACTTATTTTTCGTCATTACCGAAGGATATTTTGAGTATATTCAATAATATTTTTTAAAAAATTAACGGTTCACTCATGCAATGGTGAGTGCGGAAATAAATGCATATTTCGGTAATTACGAGGGGACAAAATATAGACTTTTAAAAGACATGAGGGCAAACTAAAAAAGTGAAATATTACAGAAATTTTTTTTGTAATTTAGTCTATTTTTTTCTATTTAATTTCAACCAATTTTTATCATTAAACTCACCGCATCGGACACGATTAAATTGAGCAGGATCTTCGTTGATGTAGCAGACCTTGATAAGAGAGAGCACGAACTGATGACTGTCAGGATGCTATACAAGACTGCACTGGAAAGCGCCACAAGGAGATATCTGTATAAAATAAATATTTATATAAAATAAATTAAACCAGATAAAATTAAATAAAATTATAAATCTGGCGCAATTCAAATTCAAAATTTCACTCTCCTGTTGGTTTCAAAATTTCTTAATTTAGGACAGGGATGTCAACGGATTGGATTCGGAACGAATTTTTAAAAATGAGAACTCTGTTATCACGGATTTTAAAAATTTATATTCAAATTCGAATCCGATCAAAAATTCGAATCTGAAAGTCCAGGTCCGAAAAAATTGTTTTTTTTTGCTCTTTACAAATTTTCAAAACATATTACTTTAAATCAAAATTTTTAAAATATAAATTTAAATATAATATTAAATATTTATATGCATATATATTATATAATGTAAAATTAATTTGGATTCGAATTCGGATCGAATACAATCAAAATTTTAGATACCCGTACCCATTGACCCCTTAATTAGGAATCTAGTGAATACAACATCATAGGAGTGATATGTGGGTACATGCCTGCATTACTTTGTGTCTTTTTCTTTTCTTTGTGTTTTTATATTTAACAGTATACAGAATTTGTCAGAATTATAGGCTATTTTTAATTTATCTACTAAATTTTTAAAATTTTAATTTTGTCATCTAATTTTGTAATTAATTTGATATGAGTCGGTCAATAATATTTTGACTTTAAAATTTGAAAATGTTATTTAACTTTGTAGATTTAGTTAGTATATTTTATATAATTCTCATAACTATAAATTTATTAAAAAAAATAATTAGCTTAAATTTAGAGGTTAAAATATCGTTGATCAATTCAAATCAAACAAATTAAAATTTTAAAAAATTAAATAGTCGATTTAAAATAGTTTACCGTTCATATAAATTATGTATATTTTAATTTTTTTATTTTTGTTTGACAAAAAAAAAAAAAAAAGCTCGCTATTCATTTTATTCATTAGAAAATTAAACTCAACCATGAAAGTGAGGCAACTCGGCCTTAAAAAAAAAAAAAAAAAAAAAACATATTATTCTTTTTCCGTATAGAAGAATTAAACGCTATAAATTAACATTTCTATTATTTGAAATTCAATTTTTTTTTTTTTTTTTTTTTTTTTTTTTTTTTTTTTTTTATCAACCGTCCCTAGTGCAAGTGGCAAAGGGCTTGGTGGTTGATGTCCGAGACCTGGGTTCGAAGCCAAGTTGCTTCACATGTGTTCAAATAGGGTATATCCCTGTTTAATCAAAAAAAGAAATTCAATTTTTTTGAAATAGCAAGTATTATTCTTAAAATAAAATAATTAGATCAGTAAAAATATTAGATTAATTAAAAAATTAATACAATAATTAAAATAATATTTATTTTAATTAAATTTATTTTTAAATGTGTTTCAGGAAAAAATTAAGATTAGAACAGTAGTTCCAGCTTTATACCAATTTATTATTTCAGAAAAATAAAAACTGTTGTTTTATTCATAACCAAACATGTGACGCCCCCAATAGTCTTATATCGGATGTGGATGGAATTGTGATTGGATTTATAAGAGACATGGACACAAGTAATAATAATTAGGCTTAAGTATTTTGGGCTGTGGTTTGGGCCCAACGAGTGATTATTGCTAGTGAGTCGGATCGTTATATTTGGTATCAGAGCTAATAACTAGCCAGAAGTGTGTGACGAGTTTCGACTGAGTCTGGATCTAGATGACAGGACTAGTGAGATAAGTCTGACATCATGTTTATGTTTGGTGGGCTGACGAGAACGTCTGACCTAAACGGAGGGAGCCTCTGACTAATAATAACTTGTTGGGTCCCAATAAGTTATTATTGCTGGATCTTGTTTCGAAAACAAGAATAGAACAAACTTATTTTTAAGAAACAAACGGTGCCTTAAAATAAGAGTTTAAATCAAAATAAAACTTAACCCATAAAAACATATGCCTTAAAATAAGAGTTTAAATCAAAATAAAACTTAACCCATAAAAACATAAACTAATAAAAGTAAACTAATAAAAGTAACTGCTACTCCATGCATGTGTTAAACTAATAAAGGTAAACTAATAAAAGTAACTGCTACTCCATGCATGTGTTTTAAGACTAGTTTTTTTTATTAAACCCTACATGCACTTGAAACAAAAACACACAACAGAAAACAATAATAGAAAAAAAAACAAAAAAACAAAATAAAACAACAAGCAAGTGATGAATTATTCAAGATTTACTTTAGAAAGAACAGTTCAAGAAAGATGGATAGATAATAATTCGACTAACATAAACGCGGGCGAGTAATTGAACTTGGCTTCGCTGGTCAGGAACGCAAACGGCGGCAGCAGGCCGGTGGAAATCGTTTCGGTATCCTTGCTGGTGACCAGCACAACGAGGGCCGATATTGTCGACGCGAAAACGAAGAGACGGAGGATCAAATCCACGCACAAAAATCTACGGGGCGGCTTCGACGAAGTTACAGCGCCGCCGCCGACGGATTCCGGCGTGGTCTTGTCATAATTTGCAGTTGAACTCATTTTTTTTTGCAGTAGAGCTAATTAACCTTGCACTTCGTTGTTTACAAAATAGGTGGTGGTGGATATATATGAAAAACTAATAAGAGGGGCCTAAGCTCTTGTGAAGTTTGTGTAGGAATTAGCTTAGGTGTGTGTTTATATAGGAGTAGGAGTAAGCTTTGTGAGGTAAAATTGCAGAAGGATACCCCAACTATAGGCTATTTTGAAATTGGTCCCTCAGCTTTTTTTTTTTTTTTTTTTTTTGACTAAATTATAGAAAATTTTTCTGTAATATTCCGCTTTTTCACTTTGTCCCCTGTCTTTTAAAAGCCTACATTTTGTCCTCTCGTAATTACCGAATTGTCTTTAGAGGGCAACGGTGTTAACGGAGGAGATAAATTGACGAAAATGTCCTTGCCTTATATTGGAGAGAGAATAAGTTTTAGCTTATTTTTCGTAATTTTTGAAGGATATTTTGGGTATATCTAATAATATTTTTTTAAAAATTGACGGCTCACTCACGGAATGGTGACGGCAGGGGATAAATGTATATTTCGGTAATTACGAGAAGACAAAATATAAATTTTTAAAAGACAGAGGAATAAAGTGAAAAAGCGAAATATTACATAAAGATTTTCTGTAATTTAGCTATTTCTTTTTTACTTTAAATTTGAGATTTTTTTGGCTAAATTCAATACGAAATCTGTCAATTTTAACTATTTTAAGTACTTTTCTCAATTTAATTGAGGTGTTGACTTTTAACTTATTAGTTTCTCAATTTAATGCGGGAAAAATTAACTCAAAATCAAAATAATTAGTTTACGCATCTATTTTGTTTTGATTTACAACGATAATTTGCATATTATTTGTGGCTAATAACAACGAAACAAAGCAGTAGATTTTTAATTGATTCTCAATTAAATTCAAAAAAATAACTCAAATTAAAATAATTGGTTTATTTTTTTCAAACCGATATTTTGATTGCTAATAAATTTCAATCAAATCAAATCAAATTAAAACAATAAAAAGCTTAGGGGTCCTTTTCACATATCATTAATGTGGAGTGGTCTCCGTGCAATTTTCACCCGGCCCATGTGAATAGTATACGTAGGCTCCGGATTTGTTGCGGCGTTCACAATACATAGTTTGAACTTATACGTATTTTATAATTTATTAAAATAATATTATATTATTTTATTTTTGGGGCAATTTCCTACGTACCCCTAAAAATTTCCCTGTTTTTAGATTTACCCCTCTTAGAAGGCTAATATTAAAACTACCCTTCTTACGTTCCAACTTCTTTCCAAAATACCCCTGAAGTTAAACTCTGTTAGTGTACCGTTTGAAACTGCCGTTATCTGTGTGTAATTACTATTTTGTCCTTTCAAATATACTCTAAACCCTAAACCCTAAAATCCTAAACCCTAAACCCTAAAATCCTAAAAAATTCTAAACCCTAAACCCTAAAACCCTAGAACCCTAAAAACCCTAAACCCTAAACCCTAAAACCCTAAAAAATTCTAAACCCTAAACCCTAAACCCTAAAACCCTAAACCCTAAACCGTAAAACCCTAAAAAATCCTAAACCCTAAACCGGGGCAAAATAGGTATATCTGATAGTTTTCAACTCCGATTATTATTTAACTCTAGTTTAACCCTAGTTAACTTAACAAAGGGAAACGGTAGGGGTATTTTTAATAACGGTGGAACGTATGAAGGGTATATTGGAAAGAAAAAAATAAGAGGGGTAAATCAGATATTTCTTCATATTTCAGGGGTACACAGGCAATTATCCCTTTATTTTTTATTTGTACTTATTAATTTTGAGTGTGGCATATTTTATTTATTTTTATATGTTATATTTTTTGTCCGCACTTTGAGTGTCACATGGGTCCTGACATGGTTGAAATTTTCTTTGATTTGACCTGGATTTTTTAAAAAAAATTTATTTTAAATTGATGGCTATACAATATATTTTATTTTTTTTATCAGGACCAATTTTACTTTTACATTCAAAATCAGATTTATCATCTATTCTAAAATGGAACTTAACCGCGGGTGGCAATCCAGTTCGCTGTTCGCGAGCCAGTTCGCTGTTCGCAAGCCAGCTCGTGTTCGGCTCGAAATGAACTCGAGATCGAATCGCTCGTTTTGTAAACGAGCCGAACACGAGCCGAATTTTTTAGCTCATTTAATAAACAAGCCGAACACGAGCTCGGGTTAGCTCGTTCGTGTTCGGCTCGATAACAGCTCGAATATATATATATATATATATATATATATATATATATATATATATATATATATATATATATTACTATTTAGATTTTAATCCATCGTTTTTTTATAAATTTTAATTATTAGATTAAAATTTTAATTTTTTAATTTTTTTTAATTTTTATACCTAATAGTAGGAATGAAAATCAAACTTGTTGTTCGCGAGTCAGCTCGTGTTCGGCTCGTTAATAAACGAGCCGAACACGAGCCGAATTAAAACCTAATAGTAGGAATAAAAATCAAACTTGTTGTTCGCGAGCCAGCTAACACGAGCCAAATTTTTTAGCTCGATATTTAAACGAACCAGCTCGTATTCGGCTCGTTTATTAAACGAGCCGAACACGAGCCGACCCTAGCTCGCTCGTGTTCGACTCGTTGACACCCCTAACCGCTAGTCATTTTAAAATAATTAATAAAATTTACTATATTTTTAAATGGGTGAAATGTATATCGTACATCTAATTTCATGGTACAGAAAATATTTTTCCAAAAATAAGCAGGTGAAAATGTATGTAGACCCCTTTACTATAGGAGATTCTAAAATATCTCCCTGACTCGCATTTTAACTTTTATTTTAATATTTGAGATAACAACTTACATAATTTATCTAAACTACAAACTATTTTAAATTAATTGTCCAATCTTTTAAAATTTTAATTTTATTATCTAATTTTTCTATTTATTTGATTTGAATTAGTCCCCGACTTTTTATTCCATAAATAGGTATAAGTTCAAGAATAAACAGGAAAAAAATTAATTTTGCGTTTAAATAAAAACTAGGTTGTTTTCGAAAATAAGAAAAATAGTGTTTGAATAATTAGATTGGAATAATAAGAATAAGAGTAATTATAATTTTAAAATAATAATATTTTATCTACTTAATTAATATAAAAATATTAATTAAGTAACAATTTAACTTATTTAATTAATTATTGATAGATAATTCTAATTATTAATGGATAAAATAATTGATAATAATAAGTATTATTTATAAATAATTTAATAATTTAATTAGTTAATTATTTAATAATTAGATAACTACTTAATAAAATAATTAGATTAATTAAATAATTAATATAATAATTAAAATTATATTTATTTTAATTAAGTTTATTTTTAAATAGGAATAAGTTTGTTTCAGAAAAAATGCTAGAACAGTAGTTTCAATCTTATACCAACTTATTCTAAAAAGACGAAAATTGATGTTTTTATCTATAACTAAATACGTTTGGAAAATAAGACTGAAACAAGATCTTATTTCATGTCTTGTTATCTAATCAAACGATGCTAAAAAATATACTAACGAATCATGTAAAAATAAATAATATATTTAAATTTTAAAATCTAAATATTATTAGCTGACTCAAATTAAATAAATTGAATGTTGGATAACCGGCTCAAAATGAATAATAGCTCAAATAAGTTTTATATAATTTTACCTAAAGTTGAGAATCCAATTTTAAAGTGAGATATAGTTGAGGGGTCTCAATAGATTTTTATTTTATCTTTATTAACTATCTGTATATTTTATTTGAGTTATACATTTTATATCATGCCCACCCCTCGTTATTTAATGACCTGGCTCACTAGCAATAATAACTTGTTGGTCCCAAACCACAGCCCAAAATGCTTAAGCCCAGTTATTATTACTAGTGTCCATGTCACATATAAACCTAATCACAATTCCATCCACATCCGATGTGGGACTATTGGGGGCGTCACAGACTCCCCCGTTTAGGCCTGACGTCCTTGTCAGCCCAAACACACACAGCAGCCCAAGATCACCCGGCGATGTGAGACTCGTCTCGCTAGTCCTGTCATCTAGACTTAGACTCAGCCGAGACTCGCCGCACACTTCCGACTGGTTATTGGCTCTGAATTAAAATTTACCCCATTTTAGGATGGGTGGGCTGTAAGATATACACTCCAAATGGGGTGTACAAAAAGTATTTACCCTTCATTAAATAGAAAAAGCAACTTGTACACTCTTTTTTGGAATATATATTTCACACCCAACCATCCAATGGATGGGATGTGGTGAAGGGTTACTTCACAAATTACAAAGTGACTCCTAAAAGATACTCCACTCTTAGATGAGTGGGGTGTAAGATGTACGTCCTTACATTCCACACCCCACCAATCTAATGGGTAATGGGTGGGGATGAGGTGAAGAGTGGCCTCACAAATTGTGAAGTGATTCCTAAAAGATACCCTAATTTTCAATGGGCAGAGTGTAGGATGTACATTTCTTTTGGAGTTGTACATGCAGAATTGCTTTTATTAAATTGAACAATACTATTCGTACACCTAATTTTGGATGTATCATATACACTCCATCTATTCTGAATTGCCGATTTCTTTATTGGTCATTTTAAAATGAACAGTAAAATTTATCTCATCTTAAAATAGATAAAATATATATCATATACTTACTTCTGGGTATATTAAAAATATTTTTCTATTAAATTTGGTAACACCTCTTAGAATGAAAAAGTCAAAGTTAAATTGGGAAAGTTTGAAACTTTCAAGGATCTTCCCAACTATAAAAATAGAACTTTCAATTAATTCTATCATACCAGTCAAAGTAATAAAGCTGTTACAAGTCATTGTACGATAAATACGATGACAATCTAACTCTTTGTTTACGAGTCAGCTCGTGTTCGGTTCGAAATGAGTTTAAGATCGAATCGCTTGTTTAGTAAATAAGCCGAACATGAACCGAATTTTTCAGCTCGTTTAATAAACGAGCCGAACACGAGCTGGGATCAGCTCGCTCGTGTTCGGCTCGATAACAGTTCAAATATATATATATGCCATCAATTTTGATAAATTTTAATTATTAGATTAAAATTTTAATTTTTTAATTTTTTTTCAACTTTACACTTAATAATAGGAATGAAAATTAAACTTGTTGTTCGCGAGCCAGCTCGTATTTGGTTTGTTAATAAACGAGCCGAACACAAGTCGAATTTTTTTACGATATTTAAACGAGCCGAACACGAGCCGATCCCCGCTCACTCGTGTTCGGCTCATTGACACCCCTAACTGTAAACAAGATTTCATAATTATCATTAAAAACTAATTGCCATAGCTCTCAATTAGGGGTTAAATTGGTTAGAATATACTCCCAATGAATTCATCACTGGATTCGCTCTCAATTAGGGGTTAAATTGGTTAGAATATACTCCCAATGAATTCATCACTGGATTCGATAAAATGCGAATATAAATATCAAAATTTAGCATTTGATATATCTTTGTATTCAAATTTGTATATGAAAAAAAGAAAAAAAAAATATTAATGCAATTATAATTTCTTAAAAAATTGTATTAATATATATTATAGAGGAATAAAATAATTTTTTATTATTTTTTTATTTATTTTATTATAAGTTTTATTTTAAAATTATTTTATTGATAAAAATAAGGTATACAAAATTTAAACATGAGTATAAATTTTTAATTATATTGTGTGTCTTATTCACGATAATTCTAGTTTATATTGCTATATGCATATTAGTATATATTATTATTCGAATAATATTTTAATACAAATTCGACTCATATCTAAATTTAAATTCGTTTAGCGGATAAGGTAACAAAAATTTGGCATTCGAGATATATTCGCATTCGAATACTCATTCGAAAAAAAACAATCGTAAAAGATCTGATCGAATTCGACCGTTCACGAAGATTTCAAAATTATTTATTACTCTTAATTTTCGATGCTAGAGCATGATAAAATTCAAATTGAAGTAGATTTTTTGATGAATTAAAGTTCAGGTAAAATTTTTTTTTATATTATTTGTTTGTTCTGTTTGTTTGGCGAAAAGAGATCATAGCATAAAAGTAGAAGCGTGCATGTAAGACATATTGATGTAAATTTAAAATTCTCTACTCTTTAATTTTTAATTTTATTTATTAATTTTATTTATTTTTAAGGGGCAATTTCTTATATATTTCTAAAAATTTTCCTATTTTCAGATTTATCCCTCTTAGAAGGCTAATATTAAAATTATACTTCTTACGTTCCAACTTCTTTCCAAAATACCCCTAAATACCCCTGAAGTTAAACTCTGGAACTATCGTTATCTGTATGTAATTACTATTTTGCCTTTTCAAATATACCCTAAACCTTAAAATCCTAAACCCCTAAACCTCTAAACCCTAAAACCCTAAACCCTAAACCCTAAAACCATAAACTCTAAACCCTAAAACCCTAAAAAATCCTAAACCCTAAACCCTAAACTCTAAAACCCTAAACCCTAAACCCTAAAATCCTAAAAAATTCTAAACCCCAAACCCGGGCAAAATAGGTATATCTGATAGTTTTCAACTCCGATTATTATTTAACTCCAGTTTAACCCTAGTTAACTTAACAAAAGGAAACGGTGGTTGTATTTTTAATAACGGTGGAACGTATGAAGGGTATATTGGAAAGAAAAAAATAAGAGTAAATCAAATATTTCTTCAGATTTCAGGATTACACAGACAATTATTCCTATTTTTAATTATGTATTTATTGGATACGTTGTAATTGAATGGCTCTTAATGCCATTGATGTTGATCTCGAAACGTATCCAACATTCACTTTTTATTTACCCTATAAATATCTCTCCTCTGCATGCATAGAAAAAACACAACAAGAAGAAAATTAGTGCAGAGTTGGTTTTACATTAAAAGAAAAAATAGAGAAAGAGAAAAATTCGTTTGAGAGATTTTATTCTATTATTTTTATTTTATTTTTTTATTCGGTGTTAAAAGAAACTTTCTCAACTTCTTTCACAGTCGTGCTCGTAAGAATGAGAGTTCCGGTCGTACCTTGGAGTGGTATCTCCGATTAATCCGCACGAATGACGGAAATACGCCTTAGGGCAGTGCCTCGCACGTTTCCGGATCGATTTATTTTGGTCTACAATTTTTGAAATTTTCATAGCGATTAAAGGTAAGTTCTGTTATTCAAATTTAAACATAAAACAGTTAGATAATTTAATCACAATCAGATTTAGTGCTATTATTTTTCTAACAAGACATCTGTTTGTTTTTTTTTTTTTGTCACTTTTTTTTTAAAAAAAATTGATTTCAGCCTGAAAAGGGTCGATGAAAACTATATTATTGTAAAAAGTTTGAGTTTCGACCGAAAATAAAGTTGAAATGAACTAAACAACAGAAATTTTTTCGCCGTAACAACCTTCATTTGAACAAAGTAGCAAAATATTTGTCCGATCGTTGGCGCTAACTTTTAATCTCAAAAATTCGATCTGGTAAAAATGCGTAATCAATTCATTTAAAGCTTATAAATATAGTGCACACAGATCTCGATTATGACTTGATCTAATTAGACTCATATCACTTCGAATATTACTCGGTTCAATTCAGTCTTATACTATTTCGAACATAATTCGATCCAATCTAACTTCCTGTCATACGACAAACTAAAAAATAGTACAATATATTATTTTAGGCTGAATTACAGAAAATCCCTCTATAATATTTCACTTTTTTACTTTGCCTCCATGTCTTTTAAAAGCCTACATTTTGCCTCCTCGTAATTACTGAAATATGCATTTATACCCCTCCGCCGTCAGCATTCCGTGAATGAACCGTCAATTTTTTAAAAAATATTATTTAATATATTTAAAATACCCTTCAAGAATGGCAGAAAATAAACTAAAATTTATTCTCTCTCCAATACAAGGTAAGGGTATTTTCGTCAATTTACCTCCTCCGTTAATGCCGTTGTCCCCTAAAGACAATTCGGTAATTACGAGAAGATAAAATATAGGCTTTTAAAATACAAAAAATAAAATAAAAAAACAAAATATTAAAAAAAATTTCTGTAATTTAGCTATTATTTTACCATGATGTGATATGCATCTTAAGAGGTCTAAAATTCTACAATGAGTGGCGTGTGAAGTAATATTGTGTCTATTTGGAGTTGTGCTTTGGAGTCCCCAAAGTGCTTACAAAGTCAAAAGTAAATTTTTTTTTTATTAACATGCTTAAAAAATATTATAAATATAAAAAATTTATTTATAAAATTAATTTTATAGGATAAATAAAGTATGATTATTTAAATGCGACAAGTATATTATTTGTCATTTTTTAAAAATATTAAAATTATTTTTAACGTGTAATTAATATTACATAATTTTTAGAATTTGATGCATAAAATATATAGATTAGGTAAAAATAGTAAATGATTCATCATCAAAACTTAATTTTATAAATAAAAATATTAATTATTTATTTTTATAATTAAAAAGAAAGGTAGGGTTAGTACTTAGTACTATGAAAACTCCCAAATCAATAAACTAATTAAATTAATATTTTATTCACAATAATTCCAACTGGCTCTGCCCTACATGGACTATTATATATGCTAGGCTATATTAAACATTTTGGTTTGAGGATGAATTTCGTTACACTTAATTTAGAATATTTAAAATATTATAAAAAATTATAAATTTTTATTATTATTTGTCTAGTTATAATGATCGAAAGAATTTAAAATTAACAACCCACTAAACCCAAGGGGCCTATTATCATCCTAACCGTTGATGCAATAGTATGATGTAAAAAATAAAATCAGTCAAAAAATTAGATCTAACGGTGAAAAACTTACAAACTCTAAATACTTAGTACTTTTACAACATAATAGCCGAGCTATATATATATATATATAGAGAGAGAGAGAGAGAGAGAGAGAGAGAGAGAGAGAGTTTATATGTTTTTTAAAAGCACAAGCTAAATTATGCTTGTAAATTTTTTACCATTGGATTTGTATTGAGATTTGTATAATTAGAAAGTCAACTAAAAAGAGAGAAAGAGAAAGTACAATTGCACAAATCTCAATGCAAATTCAATAGTAAAAACTTTATAAGTATGATTGGACTTATACTTTTAAAAGTATATAAGCTCTACTCATATATATATATATATATATATATATATATATATATATATATATATATATATATATATATATAATTCGGCTACTATACTATTAATAGTATCAGATTATTGGTGCTATCAAGTTTTCTATCATTAGATTGATAGCATTCTATCATTAGATCAACCCCTTTAATAATAGTAAAATCTAACGGATGAAAATGATTAAAGGGGTTGATCTAATGATAGAATGCTATCAATCTAATGATAGAAAACTTGATAGCACCAATAATCTGGTACTATTAATAGTATAGTAGCCGAATTATATATATATATATATATATATATATATATATATATATATATATATATTCACCCATTCATCAGCGCAAGCAAATCAAACCTACATCGATATTCGTGCTCCTACCAGGTGTAGATATCAATATCTGTGCTTATATTTTTATTATATAATTTAGAATTTAAATCAAATAAGAGAATAATAAAAAAATAATATAAAAAAATAAAATATAGAAAATATTTCGGTATATATATGCTTATATTTTTATTATATAATTTAGAATTTAAATCAAATAAGAGAATAATAAAAAAATAATATAAAAAAATAAAATATAGAAAATATTTCGGTATATATATATATATATATATATATATATATATATATATATATATATATATTTCTTGACTGTTAAATATTTAAAAAAGTACGACATTAATAAAGAAATGCAATGACTAAATTATCCTTATTTATTCTAAATTTTATATATATATATATATATATATATATATATATATATAATATTTTTATTCATAAATTTGAAAAAATAGACAAAATAATGGTGAAATCGTGGATTAAGTATATCAAATTAAAATTTTGATGAGGTAAAATATAATGTTTTGAAAATTAAAATAAAAAAATAAAAGAAAAAAGCTAGAGATTTATTTATTTATTTATTTTTATTTTTTTTTTTGTATTTTAGCATAAAAAGAAAGAAGCTATAAAATAAACTAATATTTTATTCATAATAATTCCAAGCTTTATTAAATTATATATTGGTCACCAAAACCGACACACGTAGGTCAACGAAACTTAATCAACTCTTAAACCTTTTAATCCTACTACTAATAAAATATTAAATACAATTAAGCTCTAGTTTAAATAAATTTTATCTCTAATAAAATGATAAATTATACTCTAATTAATTACCATTGAACTTATATAGTCAAATATAGGCGAAGAGTATAATGTAAACGCATGTATATATAATATATATAGTTCATGTTCATATTATAGAATGAGCCACGAGTACGTGTAATTAATATTCAATTATATGAATGGTAAAATAATATATAATTGCATTAAATATATAATATGAATGGATAGTTATTCAATTGCATGGTTTCTTCTTCTTTTTTTTTTTTTTTTTTTTTTTTTTTTTTTTTTTTTTTTTTTTTTTTTTCAACGTGACATGCATTTAAATTGTTAAATTAGATGAAATAATTTTTTTTTTAAAAAAAAATTTAAATTACTGGAAGATACGTAATTTTAATATTTATATTTAATATTTTTATTAAATAGAAAAAAATTAATAATATTAGGAGTTTGGTAGAAATAAAGCTTAGAATCTTCTATTTTAATATTATATTAAATTATATAAAACAAATATTATTCTATCATGTTATGGACAGGTTTTTAAAAATCTATACCCAAGGGATTTTGAAAGTTCATATTCAAAATCGAACCGACTAACTAAAAATTTAAAATTCAAATTTGAAAATCTGAAACTGAAATAATAATTTCGTTTACCATATTTCAAAGTATATTGTATTAAAATCTAAAATTTTAAAACATAAATTCAAATATAATACTAAATATTTATATATAATGTTAGAAAATATAAAATCAATTTGGATTCAGATTCAGAGTTAGTACAGACAAAATTTATATCCGAATTCAAATCTGCCAAATTTTTATTTTTTATATCCGTATTTAAAATCATATTCGTTAAGCATTAAATAAATTCATTTTATTTATTTTTTATTAATTAATAATTTTTTTTAAAAAAATAGGCTAAATTACAGAAAATCTTCATGTAATATTCCGCTTTTTCATGTTGTCCTCCTATCTTTTAAAAGCCTATATTTTGTCCCCTCGTAATTACCGAAATATATATTTACCCCCGCGCCGTCATCATTCTGTGAGTGAACCGTCAATTTTTTAAAAAATATTATTAGATATACCCAAAATATCCTTCAAAAATGGCGGGAAATAAGCTAAAATTCATTATCTTCAATATAAGATAAGGATATTTTCGTCAATTTACCTCTTCTGTTAACGTCGTTGCCCCCTAAAAATAATTCGGTAATTACGATGGGGCAAAATGTAGACTTTTAAAAACAGAGGAGCAAAGTGAAAAAACGAGATATTACAAAAAAGATTTTCTGTAACTTAGCCAAAAAAAATATTAATAAAATGTATAATGTCAATGAGTAGTTCCAATTCACATTATAGAATGAGTCACGAGTTGCAGTACTCTATATCTTATTCTTTGAATAATGAATAAAAATTATATATATATATATATATATATATAGCTGCATTCATTAAATGCTTTTGGAGATATAAATTCAATGCCTCAACCGTTCGTTTGACCAGAAAACAAAATGCTATTATTAATAAGTTTGGACTTATCCTGGAGAAACTTATTTTGGATAACTTCCTATTTATGTATGTGGTGGCTCATCTAAGTAGGTATGATCTCCCTAAATTTTAGAATAGTTATATGGCTAAATTCTATTTATGTATGTGGTGGCTCATCTAAGTAGGTATGATCTCCCTAAATTTTAGAATAGTTATATGGCTAAATTATATAAATTTATTTTTAAAAAAATACTTGTTTTTTTTACTATCTTAACTTTTAAAAATTTATATTTTATTTTTTCAAAAATTTAAATTGATATATTTGGACCCCTCCTTCAGAGTTCTGTCAATATTCCGTCAATTTTTATAATTTATATCAAAAATACTCTTGAAATGACAGAAATAATTAAAAATTATTATTTTTTCTTTATAGAACAAGTAAGGATAATATGGTTGTTTCACTCTCTTCATTAACCCCAAAATATTACTTGGGGAAGGGGTGTATGTTGCATTACTGGAAGCGGATAATGTTGTAGTTAATGTAAAATGACAAGTTTACCCTCGAGTACCCCTCAAACCGTAAACAGGAGATCATTCCATCTCCTCTTCTCACGATCGCCACCCCTTCTCACGATCGCCACCCCCTCTCGGGAGATCATTCCATCTCCTCTTCTCACCATCCCCCTCTTTCTCTCTTTCTCCCGAGACTGCCGTACGGACCTCCCTCTCTCGCCCAAGCAAGCCGCGGCCGCCCCTCTCTCCCTCAAGCGCCCTCAAACCGTACGGCCCCCCTCACCCTCACGCCATACGCATCCCTCTCGCTTTGTTTATATTTAACTTAGTAATGCCATTGTTTGATGTTAGACTTGAAAATTATGTATTTGATATTATGCCTTATGTGATGTTTAGTTATTAATTCTCTTTAAATATGGCTTCTAACATGAAATTTATTTGTTATTTTATAATTTTTTATTATTATTATAGTCTATCTTTTATTTATTTTTAACGGTAGAAATTAATATTTTGTGGTGCAATTTAAATTTTAAATTTTGGTGGTGTAAAATATCAAAAGGATAATTTTGGAAAAGAATATACATTTCTATTAGAATTACTGAGTTTTAAAGGTTGAACCAAACGTAATAATGCTATAAACACTGTAATTTAGCATTATATTACCGGTTTATTCCAAACGTATTAATACAGCATTAGCAGTAATCTCGTTCAGAAATACAACATGTCGGGATATATTGAAATACTCAGTAATCTTACATAATCCGATCCAAACGCCTAATATATATATATATATATATATATATATATATATATATATATATATATTTCCATAAAGAACTATGGGCAAACCATGTTTTCTATAAAAATAAAATTATTTTTATTTTTTTATCAAAAACACTGTGCAATCCTACTCTAGTGCTCTTGTATCTATCACTATTCATTAAAATTTATAAATTTATAAATTGGAAATCTTTTGATCTCGAAGACTTCTCTGCATTCTCCGATCTGTGTGGGGTCCATTGTTCTGTGTGAGGCCCGCTGTGTTGCTAATTTTGAGCTTCTGTTTGGTAACAGGGATAAGGGGGATAACCCCCTTATCTTTATATTTATACCCAAATAAAATTTTGTGGGATGGGAATAGCTAAACCCATTCTTAGCGGGTTATCCTGGTATAACCCGCTAAGGGGTGGGTTTAGCAATTCCCACCCCTACGCGGAATAGCGGAATAAAACAAATATTTAATATTTAAATATTAAATATTAAATATTAAATATTTAATATTTAATATTTAATATTAATATTAAATATTAAATATATTTAATATTAATATTAAATATTAATATTTATCTAAATATTAATATTTAATATTTAGATAAATATTAAATATTAATATTTAATATTAAATATTAATATTTAATATTTAATATTTAATATTTAAATTTAATATTTAATTGTAAATATTATTTGAATTTTTTAATATTTATCTAAATTAAATATAAGGTTGATTAATACCATAAATTTATTTAATTTTAAATTATATCATAAAGGATAAAATAGTAAATAAAAATATTTAACTCCTCAATTCTTCTTATTCCTCTATTCCCAGCCAAACATAATTTTCTCTTATTCTTCTTATTCTTCTTATTCCTATATAATTTACCAAACACAATTTTCTTTAAATCCGGTATAACTCTTAAACTGAACCAAGCGTAAATTTACACTAATTCTTGCTAAAACCATAACTTATACCTATCCCCGGTATAACTAAATTTTTTTTATTTTCGAACCAAACGCAGCCTGAAGGTCTATCCGTATCTCAAGGACTGTGATTTCTACGATTCTGTATGGACCCACTGTGTTGTTATATATTCAATACGATATTTATGTGGATCTTTTCAATTATCAATTAGAACCTGTACCCGTTTGGGATTCCGTCATTTTCATTTTCTTTGTCTGCTCAGTTTTTTTCTTTTTTCCGCCATCGTTGTCATGAGGAGCAACCCTTACTCCTGTGTTTGCTAGGACCGGTTGCAGGTGGGAGATAATATTAAGAAGACAAATTAAATAAAAATTAGAATGATACAAAATTAAAGAAAAAGAAAAAAAAAAAACTATCTAACTAATTCAACCAATGAGACCAAAATATCCAAAAACACTTTGCATTCCTACTCCTTTTTTAATGCTCTTGTATCTACCATATGATAAAATTATAGAAAGAAATTTCCAAGAAGCTACTTTATTATTATTATTTTTTATTATTATTATTATTATTATTATTATTATTATTTGTGAGTGTTGAAGGTCATTGTGGTGTTAAAGGCTAGCTACCTAATCCTGACCTAAAGTAGTTGGGATGGAAGGATATAGACACACACTTTACTTTTTTACTATTTTACTTTTTGTGTGACCATAAAAAATAATCTTAAAAGGAGATACATTTGACAATGTAATTCCAAGCTAGATTCACTCTCTGGCCCGTTTGGCAACGGAAGAGAGTCCGTTTGGTAACGGAATAAGACAGAATTAGCTATTTCAGAAATAAATATAAAATATAAAATTAGTATAAAAAAGCGTTTGGAATGATTTCAGGGATAAGAGATATTGTGTTTGGTATAAAAATAAGAAATAAGAGGAATAAAGAGTTTTAATTAGGGTAAATTACTTTTTTGCCCTCAAACTTTATTATGCAATAATAAGGTGAGAGATGGTGCCTCGGTAGACGTGGGAGGGTATTTAAGGAAAAAGTAAGAGGGTGGTTGAAAAGAGTGAGAACAGTAATTCTTACTTATTCTAATTGTACTGAAACAAGCTATTCCGATTAATTTTTGATGCGTTTTAGCGTTTGAAAGAATAAGAGAAATATCCCTCCTATTTCCGATTCTATACGGAATCCAAACAAGCGTTTGGCAATGAAACTGTTTCTGGGATAAGGGGGATATCCCTCTTATCCCTCCAAATATATCAAAATTACGGGAATATTTTGTTTTAGTACAACTAGAATAAGTGGGAACTACTGTTCTCACTCTTTCCAACCACCCTCTTGCTTTTTTCTTGAATATCCTCCCACGTCTCCCTAAGCACCATTCCTTATCTTATTATTACATAATAAAGTTTAAGGACAAAAAATTCAGTTAAAACCACTAATACTTTTTATTCTTCTTATTCCTCATTATCATACCAAACACAAAATTTCTTATTCCTGGAATTATACTAAACGTTTTTTTACACTAGTTCCGTACTTTATATTTATTCCTAGAATAACTAGTTTTGTCTTATTCTGTTACCAAACGAGCCTTCGACGTTACAAGAAAAATAATATTTAATAACATATTTTTCAGTAACAAACGATATTTAAAAGCATTCCAAATTAGTTTGTCACATGAGAAAGCAACGGCGAAAGTATCGGCAAATAAAATATCGTTATGTGTATATGGATATTTATATCATACATAAGTAAAATATATGTTCTAACACTTTTAAAGTGCAGAGAAAAAACTCAATACTTTGTAGCTTCAAAAAATTAATAATAATAATACAATTTGTCTTTCAATAAATTGATTTGATACAATATGAAGCCGCAGAGATATCTTGACTTATAAGACAATAATTTTTGAAGCATTTCTCTCTCTCTCTCTCTATATATATATATAGAGAGAAAGAGAGAGTAAAACTTATATATTTTTAATATATATATATATATATATATATATATATATATATATATATATAGAGTAGAGCTTATATGCTTTTAAAAGTACAAGTCCATCCATACTTATAAATTTTTTACCATTATATTTGTATTGAAATTTATATTTTTGTAAAGTCAACAAAAAAGAGAGAAAAAAAAAAGTAAAAAATATAAATCCCAATACAAATCTAGCGATAAAAAATTTATAAGTATTGATGGACTTATACTTTTAAAAGCATATAAGCTCTACTATCTCTTTCTCTCTCTCTCTCTCTCTCTCTCTCTCTATATATATATATATATATAGCATGGATGCATGGAAACACATTTTCAAAGTGTAGTAAAGAAAAAATCCTTATAATAAAATATCTTTTTGGTAAAAAAATGTACGAAATTTATATGAACTATGAACTACTATAATTTGGTTACCCTTTTAACTTAGTCAACAACATTTCAACTTCAAATTTTTAATGCATTATTTATTTTTTACCTATTTAGTTAGTTTATTTTATTCAATTTTCATAACTACAAGTTTATTAAAGTAAAGAATTAGATAATTTAAATTTTAAAGTCAAAATATCGATCGTTAATTAATTTAAATTAAATAAATTAAAAAATTGGATAGAAAAATTAAAAATTTAAAAAATTAGATAGTCAAATCCAAATGGTAAATAGTTTAGATTAGGAATGCAAATATATTCAGGTATGTGGAGCTCTATGTTAGGGACTTAAAAAATTTTAGTCTAAGCCCAAATCGAAGTGGGCTTGTCAAGATGGCCCAACTTCAACATCATTTGTAGGAGGTAAAGAGACATTGTGGAAGATGAAGAGACTTGCAACCTCCATTATCAATGTCACCATCACCATTAATGTCAAGGGGATGCCAAGAATCATAAGGTTGTAAATATAGGCTTAGTGGATGAGTTGTACATAAGCCTATAAATAGAGGAATTGGCTAAGGCCAATTCAACAAGAGAGAGTTGTATCTTGCAGTGTTATTTTCTAAGTAAAGAGAGTACTTAGTTTTTTCTGCGTAACCACTACTTTTTTCTCTTTTCTCTATTTTTGCATTTAGTCGTAGGGCGCGAAGATCCGGACTAGCAAGAAGAGATTGTTAGGCGAAAAGCTTAAGTCCGTAATATCTCGTTCCGATCTGCTCCGAATTAGACAGTAAATGAAAATCCAAAATATAAAATAATATTATTCACTGAGCCCTTTCTTTCTTTAGTCCGCTCCGTTTCATTAAAAATATATCCAAATTTACTCGGCGGCTCAATCCGTTTCGAATAGAGCAATAAAAAACGAGGATAAAAAATTAATAAAAGTTAATCCGTCTTAAATTTGTACCAACTCGATAAGAAATAGAGCGAAAAGATTAGTCCTGTTCATTTGCGGGCCCACACATTTGCTTCCACCAATCAAAGCCTAAGATTCGTTGATAGAGACATGAAGTGTTGTTGGCCTAGCATTATCCATGAAAACGTGCACAAGGATGTCTGCAGGTTTGACTAATCACAGGAGAAGAATTGATGGTTTCTTGGAAGACAGGTTAAGTCACTGTTTCCAACTATTTTGCTTCTTCCACAATTAATGGAAGATATTAGAGGGGTAAGGAGTGTACATCCTACACCCCACTCTATTCTGAGATGAATATACCTTCACTCGTCACATCGAGTGATGAGTGAAATTCACCCCACTCCAGGATGAGATGGAGTGTAGGATGTACACCCCTTATGGAGTGTACACTTATATATACCCATTCCAAAAAGGGTGTATATTCTACACTCGTTGTGTCTGGCAACCGGTATAAGGGGGATAAGGGGTTATTGCCCATTTATACCTAAACATTATTTAAGTGAGGGGAGAACAGTTGTTCCCCCCATATCAGGTTATCTCGGTATAAGGGTAGAACAGCTGTTCCACCCCATAGGTGGAACAGTTGTTTCACCTGTTTCTTATTATTTTTTTTTAAAAAAATTAATTTTTTTTTCAATTATAAGATATTTAAATTTATAAAATTTAAATTTTTTTTATTTTATTTTATAAATTTTAATGCTCTCTATTCTTTCTATTTCTCTTTAATTTACCAAACACAATTTTCTTATCGCCGGTACAACTTCTATACTCAACCAAATACAAAATTATTTTAATTTCTGCTTGTACCTGAACTTATACCTATTTCAGCAATAACCAATTTTTACTTATACCTGAACCAAACGCAGCCCTACATTTTACCCATCAATGGATAGGGTGACTTTAGGGATCACTTGAAGTGACCCTTTATCACACTCTCACCCATTGGATGGGTGGGGGTGTAGGATGTACACCACAAGAAGTGTACATTTAGTTTTTTTTTTTAAAAAAAAAATATATTTTTTAAAATATTTTTTAATTGATCAAATGATTCTTTTAAAATTTTATTAGACCAACTAATTCTCCTCTTGTTAATTCAGTGTTATATTGGACAAAAAATAAAAAAATAGTAAATCCTCCATCATTTTTAAAAAATGATGAATTATTTTTTGTTTTCAAATTATTCTTGTTGTTTATAGATTTTTTTGACTGGATTATGAGAATTTATTTTGAGATTGTTAGAATTGTGGGCTTCCGAAATCAAGCGTCCTACGCTCCTAACTCGTCCTACGCTCCTAACTCTATCCACACTAACCACGAGCTTTAGGCAACCTTGCCTAACCCTACCATGTTGTCCGAGTGTATGTCTGTCTCGATCGAAGTACTATAAGACCAACCCATCAAAATTTGGTGACTATCGCACTATTCTCACAGTAGTAATTCCGCTATCACTACCGACATGCCGGAATCTGGAACTCTCGAACTATCGAGATAGTTACAATCGTCGAAATCTCGTCTCGAACTACCACCATAGTGGCTAGGTGGCATTACAGCCACATGCGCTCGATATTAACTGAACGCGGCGCGGACACCACAATCACGAAGAGCGGGCACTTACGCTCTCGGCACACGAATTTCCCTTTCGTCCCAATCCTCAAGACAACACAACTCGGCCTTCGCAATTAATCATCGCACAAGGCTCGAGCCATATCACTTCAACCACTACGTCGAACCCTAATCTCGGTCCCACACCAGCAATTTGTCGGCACCGATCAATCACCCAGGCCCACCAATAGGTGGCACACACCTTACGGGTCACACGAGCATGCCTGAGCATTAATGCCCTCTTGGACACTCTGGTCCCTACTATCTCTATCGCTGGATAGTAGTACCATAACACTTAACGATAAGTGCACCGCTCAAGTGTCAGCCTACACCCTGCATGTACGATTGTATAATTTAAATTGTACCCGTTGTGACATTATTGACAACAAAAGACTCCTTCTCTAGAGTTGCCGACACGTGGTTTCTCGGCGCTTGCTGTGAACCATCGATGTGTCGCGACCTTCGCGCACTCTTCATATGCTGCAGGTAGCATACCCACAAACCCTTCCGGAGAGAAAACACTACTGAGATTGGCAGTTCCCAGCTTACCCAGGGAATAGTCATAACTCATATGTCTTGGTTGCCCACACTAAAAATATTTTCCCTCACACTGGTCTCAATTTCGTGCACAATAAGAACCACCACTATAGCACCCCTCTCTGAGGGTTGAGTAGTGGACACCTCCGATGTCACGCCCCGGGATCGAAACTGCGACCCGGACTCGCCAACAGATCCGCCGCCTATACAAAACCCCGCATAGGCGAAGCGTCCAACCTGCAAGAAAAGGTACTACAGCTAAACATATATCAGAGCTAAAAAGAAAAGTGCTGTAAAACTAAAATCCAACCACTGTACAACTGGAAATAATGATATAATATCCATCTCCCAAATCTGATCATATACAAAATTCTCTGATACAATAACCCAGAACTCTACAGGGAGGTAAACTGAAATAATACATCAGTGTACAGGCTCTCAGTACAAGTCAGATCCTCACAATACAACAGTCTGTCAAAAGTGAAAATAAAACTAATCTACCGACTGTACTACAAATCTCCAATGTGGGGGTACAGCTACTCTCCAAAGACAGGTAGGGATCTAGCTCGTGACTCCCTCGCATCGAACAACAACAGCAGAATCAGCAACACTCGCAATGACTTTGCAAAACAAAGGAGAGGAAAGAAAAAGATGAGGGGGGTAACCACCAACGGGTGTGAGAACTACACCAACAGGTAGTTCTCAGTGGGTACCGCCACCAAGCCCGACGGTTTGTCCACTAAGTCTACTAGAGGCATAAGATAACAATGCAGTAAAAACTAAACAAGAAAAGTTGGAGATACTCAACAGCTACCATGCCTCTATCTAAATGCTCAATGGGTGATACAGATGAAGAGAGATGCAACCACTCGCACACGAGGTGCTCAATCGACCCAATCGAACTGACTGCCTCATAGGGTCTAGTCAAGCCTGCGCCCACTTACTGCCACACATCCACAAAAGGACGGAACTTACGTAGGGCATCCCACACGGACTAACTCACCCCTCGCGCAAAACTGCCTCAATAGCCCCAACATCGCATCCACTGTGGAAAACTGCCTCAACAGGCCAAACATCGCATCCACTGCGAAAAACTGCCTCAACAGGCCAAACAGGCCAAACATCGCATCCACTGCAAAAACTGCCTCAACATGTCAAACAGGCCAAACATCACATCCACTGCGAAAACTGCCTCAACAGGCCAACCATCGCATCCACTGTGAAAAACTGCCTCAACAGGCCAACCATCGCATCCACTACGAAAAACTGCCTCAACAGGCCAACCATCACATCCACTGCGGCATCTCAGGGGGCGCGACCCCAACTAAGGAAAACAGCGTGGCATAGAGTATCGAACATTGGCACATGCATGCTATAGTCAAAATTCATGCTCACTCTCAGAACGGAAGGACTCAAGATCCCCAAACATTTCGCACAACGATCGGAGTACTCTCAACGACCCCGCTAACAAGCTCTCATGAATCTCGAGACACTAGCGAACTCAACCAACTCGTGGCACTACACTCACTGGCTGGAGTCCACAACCGGGACCACCGTCGACCCAAACGGCTCCCAAAACGAAACACTCAACTCGCCACGCTAAACACACAGGCTGGAGGTACTCCACAGCCGGAATCGACCCACAACTCTGGGCTAACACAACTAGTCGAACAACACTCAACGACCCGGGACCACCGTCTACGTACCCAAATGGTTCCCAACAATACTGACCGGAAGATACTCAATGGTCCGGGATCACCCAACGGCTCCCAACAACACCAACACTGGTCTAAACTCAGCTATCAGATTCCACTCAGCCCCCAGGCACAAGTGCAACAATATCCCACAATAACCTGACCACTCGGCCCACTACCCGGACGAGGAAACTCTATGTCCAGGAAATATGTAAGGTGTGGGATGTCTAAAGCATAAAAGAACCTAGCCCAAGTGAAGGTTCTCTACTAGTCTGGTTTCAATATGCATCATATGACAGGGTGCTAGGTCAAGTTCCAAGAATAGCATGTAATTTAACATAGCGTATATATAAAATCCTCATCTCTCATAAGCATGCTTCCTATCTCCTCTAGCATGAAATAAACATATCCATCTAGCATGTATAACAAAACGGGTAAGTATCAATCCACATAATCTAGGTCATTCCTCATGCTTACATCTCAATCCTAGAGATTGTACATTTAAACAGGCATGCTATCAATCAAAAGGGGCAATATTCCTAAAGATAAGCTTCTATTAATCATCATTATGACATCCACTATCACAATTCTCATAAAACATAATATGGATACTACTCATGCGATTCTCAAATAAATACCGATACTAAGCTTACCTCTCCGTCACGTACATGGGTACACTAACATGCAAATATTCTATTAGATAGAATTAAAGAACCATCCACCGGTTCTGGAGACGAAGCAACCTACCTAAAACGCTTTTCGCAGGCAAAGCCGAAGTTGGTGAAGTGCGTAGCCACTCGCTATCAAAATCGCCGAAACCGCACCCTCGGTACTTGGTCGCACAAGCCTCTGCTCCAACCAACATCACAACCAACAATCAATCGACACCACAAACACACCCCAAAAACAACACTTGCTGTTTTTACAATCCAGCACAGAAAAAGGGGTTTTTCACCTGCGTGCGGCCCTCTGAAAAATCTAGAAAAATCACGGCTGCGATCCTCGCGACGAGTAGATGCAAATCGAGTATTTATACTCCTCGTTCCGACACCTGTAGGCCAAGATACAAATAGAACATCGCGGAAAGCCAATCAATCCACAACTCGCAAATCTGCGAAAATCAGTCACGAAGAAGCTTAAATATCACCTTCTAAGAGTCCTCTGAAAATTCTGATAAAAATAACAGTCGCATTTCTCTCGAAGTGTAGATGCCGATCAAGTCCTCACACGCCCTGATCCGATGCCCGTAGGCCGAGAAATTCCAACAATACTCCACCGTTGTCCCAAACATCGCAGCAGCACAAGGGGTCAAAAGGTACCTCGGGAACACCACCAAAAACTCGAAACGGAGCGAAGTGATCAACACAGAAATTGAAGGCGTACCTCTTATGAACGCGCTGCCACAAAAATTGGCCCAAAACTCTATTGGGGTAATCCAAGAGGCCATGCGGACTGAAATGCGACGGTAGGAGCCACAATCGGAGAAGCGTCGAAGCGAGCCGCGTCGGGGAAAACGTCGATGTCGCGGCTTCCAAAAACACCAAAACTCCTTCGAAAGATGGTGGACATGAGGAAGAGTGCCTCTGCCAAAGGGGGCTCCAAGAGGTTTCCAAAAAACCCAAAAAAAGAGGAAACCAAGGCCTATTTATAGGCAAAAATCCAAAAAGAGGGGCTTTGGGGTATGTTTTCGGGCGCCAAACAGGAAAGACCAAGGCTTGCGCCCGGATTCATCCGGGCGCGCCACGTGGCCCGCCCCATGCAGCAGCCAGGCGCGGCCAACCGGGCCGCGCCATGTGGCCCCCTCTCGCGTGCACGGGTGGCTGGTACTCGCCAACCGCGGGCCGCCACCTGGCGCACGCTCGCGTACGGCCGCGTGCGGCCCGCGCTGCCCGCCGCACGACCCCGCGCGTACGACCAGCGCTCGTGCGGCCCGCGTTGCCCGCCGCACGACGCGCGCGCTTGCCGCCCGCCCCCGCGTGCCAGCACAGTACCGCGTCCAACCAGCCGCCGCCACGCGTCCAACGCCGTGGCCCGCTGCACCTAGTGCACGCGCGGTGGGCCGTGGACCGGCCCACCCGCAAAAATCAACCCATGAGCCCAGTATGCCTAAAAAAAATCCAGAAATTACTGTTTTTAGTGTTTTCACGCACTGAGTCCGTTTTTGACGTCCGATTTCACCAGAAAAATCTCAAATAGCCATTTTCGAATATTTTTCCACACTGAATCCAACCGCGGTCTCCGTTTTGCGCGAAACCACTTCTATCACTTGACGAAAATGCCTAAATAGGTATTCTTGATCCATTTTCCGCGCTGGGTCCATATCTTGACTCCGATTTGCGCACAACCAACTCTGACACACAAAATGGACCTCCACGAGCTGCTGGCCAAGCCGAAACTCCTCCATACGGATTCGGGTCATCACATCCAAAGCCCAAGGTTGTGACTGCAACGCCTCGAGTGCCACCCAAAGCTTGATCGACCATTCGGCGATCGCCTCGCTCCATTTCCCAACTCACGGAACTCGTGCTCCTCCCGCACAATAACATCTCCAAACTCATCCCACAAGGCTTGATCCAGGACTTTGGCAAGGCCAGTAGCTTGGAAGCATGCAAAACCACGAAGATTTCTAACTGAAGTCCTCGCTCGAAGCGGTCAGCCTTGTCCTTATTATCTCACACTATATATAAAATGTAGTTGATTATGTGCGATAACTCCCCGCTCGTACCTCCACACTAAGCGATCTCCATGCCTCAGCTCTCGGAACTTTACCTGAAGCTTTTCCGCTCACTGTTGGGAAATTGGTAGAGGACGCCAACCCCCACGGCTCGTCTCTCTCCAAGGTATACAAAATGTTGGAGAGCGCCCCTATCGAGTCGATCCATCGACTCCCGTCGAAGACTGACGGCTTCATTCCTAAAACGTCATGAGAGTTACTCATGCTCACACTCACGTTGTCTCCGCGTGTCCAAGGGTCGGTACACCCAACCCCTAGATGCAATGACTTCCCGTTGAAAACTAACGGGCGGCAGTCTCTTAGCATCACGAGAGCGGCAAATGCTCGCTCTTGCTCTGTCTCTGCACGATCAAGGATCGAGGCACACGACCCAACCAGTAACGCCGCTAGCGTAACCCCTGGCTGCATGCGGCATGTCACAGCGCCCATTATTCCGGTGACGCACGGTCTTACACTCCGGGGCACAAATGGTGCCAGACTCACCCGAGTCACGACCGCCAATTCCTCCAAGATTCCTTTGAGTCCCACAATCTATCTACCTCAACACCGGGCAGCCTAGACTGCCACCACGTTTTCTTGGTTTATTGCCACATTGCTCCGTGGAGCTCGTCCAACAATTCACGAAGTTCTCAACTCTAGCTCGTCCCGAACTACTCGGGGGCACACGCTAGCGTATTCCGCACAGACCCCATCGGAGGTCACCTATGCGACACCATCGCTTCCAGAAACACGACAACAATGGCCGGTTTCTTCGACCATCATACTAACCGCGACTCATGCTTAATAGCGAACCTAATCAGGTGAAAGCATAGAAGGGCACCTCTACTTTATTTTCAACATCATGTTGTTTGCAGCCAACATGATCGTCTAGATAGAGTAGTCGTACATTTTCAATACATCTCCAAATGTCGTTGGAGACACACATTGACCCAATCAATCCTTTCGCCACATACCATCGTCAGTCACGAGCCTAAGTCCTTATAATTCACCATCCTAGGATCTCCTAGGTCCGCCTAGACTATTTTATGCTCTGATACCTTCTTAATCTATCACACCCCGAGACCCGCCTGTTTGGTCGGTTCGGGTATGTGAGGACTCGAATCTCCACACTGTGGTTTACTGTTGGTTTGGAGGCTTCAGGGAGTGCGTGTGTGCGTGTCGGGCCCCAGAATTGAGTTCTGGTAAAATTTGGAGCTTGTCTTCTTTCTGGAAGTCCATTTTGGGTGTCTGAGGTGTTTGCGCGCTTATTGGGGCCAAGAATGGGACCCGGAACAGAAATTGGATCAAGTTTACTTTTTCGGAAAATTTTGGGAAATTTTAGAAGCAGAATTTGGCCGAACGGACCTCGGATTTGGATTTAGCGCGCGAAAACGAGCGAAATGGACTATTTACTTGAATTTTTCGGAGCCCGGACGCGAAAACACGGAAACCGAGGCACAGGTTACTGTTTCGGCGGCCGGAGAGGCACCGGCGGCGGCGGAGCGCGGCGGCGGGCGGCGGCGCAGGCACGCGGTCCACCGCGGGGCGCGTGCACCGGGTGCGGGCCACGTGGCGCTCTACGGTTGGCCGGCGCAGCGGGCGCGGTCCACGGGCCTTGGCGGGGTGCACGGTGGACCGAGGGTTGGCCACGTGGCATCTTGTGAGTCGTCGGTGCACGCGGCGCGGTCCACGGAATTGTTGTGAAGGTGTGGACCGGGTGCATGGGACACGTGTCACGCCCTCATTGGCAGGTGCAGCACGCGCGGGGCACCGGGCGCGCGGTAGGTGCCTCGGGCCGCGTGCCCACGTGCGACCCACGTCGCGCTGCCGGGCGGGCAGCGGGTCAACCGGGCGGACACGTGGCGCCCGCTCATTGGCGGGCGCCACCGCCTTACTGTGCCCGGGGGCGGACACGTGGCAGCCGGTGGGTGGCCCAGCAACGGTGTTCGCTGTTCTGGCAACACGTGGCAGGCCCAGAGGCGGGTCGGACGGATTGTGGATCCCGTCCGACGGCATGTATTGGGCCGGGCCGCACTGTGCGTGCCCGAAAACCTTGGGCCGGGCCACACTGTGCGCGCCCGAAAGTTTTCGGGCGCCCGAAAAGTCGGGCCCGAGCCCATTTGACTTGATTTTTTTGGGCCTTTTCTTTGGGGCCTATATATAGGCCACCTTGGGCTGGCATTTTCACCTTTATTTCGTGGGAACCAGCTCTTGAGATCTTTATGAAAAATCTTCCTCTCCCTCTTTTCTATCTCCTGGTGAAATTTCAGAATATCTGGAAGCCGTGACGACTGTTTTTTCTGCCTCGAAGTGCGGAGCGACGGATTTCTGTTGGAGGCCCGTTATCGTCGCATTTCGGTCTAAAAATTCCTCAGAGCTACCCCGGCAGCCGATTTCAGCGATTTTTGCGGCGTTGGGTTCACGAGAGGTAAATCTTCGACTTTCGTGTTGAGTGTTTTGCCTAGATTTGGGTTTTTGGCACGGATTTCGAGGCATTACTGAGCCGCTGTTTTGCTGTGAGATTCCTGGACAGCACTCACTTCGCGGATTTTTATCTCCTCATCCGGACATCGGAATTCGACGATTCAAGAGCCTATCGACATCTACACTTCGCGAGGATCGTCGTGATATTTTTATTGGAATTTGTGGAAAATTATTTTCAGGTGGAAATTACGTTTGAACAGTGACTGTTCTTGCAGATTTTTGTATAAGGAATTAGTGTGGAATTTAATGCAAATGTGGAATTGTTGTTGTGCCCAGGACTTTGTAAGCACCACTATTGTGCTCTATGCTTAGTGGACTCGGAGTTTATCATTTCTGGGCTTTTTATCTGTGCGACCCCGGACAGTTAGCGCGATCAGGTGGGTGATCCTGCTTTCAATACCTATGGACTGCACTCTAATTCTATGATTATTAAGTGCATGCATGATAGTATGTGAGCTGTTTAATCTGTACAAATTGTATGTTAGTACCCACAGTTGATAGTTGTTAAATCTGATGACCTTATTGAGCCACTTGCACTATTTGAACTCTTACAACATGGAACTCAACTTAGCTTAGTATACCTGTTAAGTATTACACATCATGCTCCACCAGACTATAGTAAACTTAAACCTGAATTGGATTTATTCATTGCTTAGTTTTTCCCACATTGGTTATTACTCTTGTCACTCTGGACATAGTGATTTTCCCCGAGTCATGGGCTGGGAGGCTTATTAGCTGTGGATGCTTTTGCACTCGTGTCTGGGGACCGAGTGGAGTCTGTAGCAGTCTGTAGACCAGTTCACATCATGATAGTGATAGTGATAGTGATAGTGGATCTGGGATCCTTGGGACATGGTCATAGTGACAGTGTGGATTCTTAGACAGTGAGTGGATCTTGGCCTGTTGTGGGGCGTATCCTGTTAGTGAGTCCGCAGGGTGAGTTGATGGTGAGGCGAGTGTCTCGGGTTTCGTGTGGGCTGGTCAGCTGAGTCGTAGAGTGAGCTCCGTCTGTTGTGAGAGATGTTGAGGGTTGAGTTCATCTGAGCAGAGCGTGAGTATGGATTTTGACCATAGCCTGCAATGCCACCTGCGCGACAGAGTGCGCGGATACTTTTCCTCGGTGGGGTCGCACCCCTCGAGAGCCACACCCGGGGTGGATATGTTACTCTTGTACCGCGACTTGTCGATGCATTCCCTCTGACTGAGCCAGTTTTGGCAGTTACGGGTGCATTCCCTCTGACTGAGCCAGTTTTGGCAGTTACGGACGCAGTCCCTCTGACTGAGCCAGTTTTGGCAGTCACAGACACCGTCCCTCTGGCTGAGCCAGTTTTGGCAGCTACGGACGTTCTACGTAAGTCCGGTCCTCTAGGATATATCGGCAGTAGATTGGCGCAGGCTTGACTAGACCCGAGGAGGCAGTCAGTCCAGATTGAGTGACCTTACTGTTATTTTAGCGGATACATCATATTTTCATCTGTCCCGCTTTTTGAGCATTTTTAGATAGAGGCATGGTAGCAGTAGATATTTTACTTTTCAGCTTCTCCATACTGCATTTCTTTTGTTACTTTATGCCTCTAGTAGACTTAGTGGGCAGACCGTCGGGCTTGTTGGCGGCACCCACTGAGAACTACTGTGGGAGGTAGTTCTCACACCCGTCGTGGTGTCTTTTCCCCAGGGACTTAGCTCCAGTTCCTGCGGTGCCAGTTGCTGATCCTGCTTTTCCAGACCGAGGTAAGGGAGTCGCGAGATAGATCCTTTCTCCCCTTCAGCTTCAGTGTGTTAGAGGTACCCTTATATTTTGGTTGTGTCATGTTTGAGAGTTTATGTAGTGAGGTATCGAGTTGTACTCTTTTGGTTTAAATTGGAGAGACTTCTGTATTCTGTGAGGATTTTATGTATATTTTATGAGAGACTGTTTTACTTCTGTTCATAGTCATATTTCTTTTATAGCTCTGATATCTGTTAGTGTAGATGTTCTTTTTTGCAGGTTAGACGCTACGTCTCTACGGGGCTTCCCGTAGGGGCGGCGGATCTGTTGGCGAGCCCGGGGTACAGTTCCGACCCCGGGGCGTGACAGATTAGAGTGGTATCAGAGCCTAGGTTTTAGGTCATTGAGGACTTAGGAACCCTAGGCTTGTGATTGGACCCTAGGATGACTCACGTGAGAGCCGTGATTTTAGCGGGAGTCCTGATTGGGTTTCTAACTCTTCCGAGCGGACCGGGATGAGTGATTGACATGTCTTCCTTCTGTGGCAACTATGTTGGCTGCAGACAACATAGTACTTCAGGAAGGGGGACATGCCGTTAGACTTCCGCTTGATTGGGTCGAGTGCTGTTTGGTGTTGTCTTGATGTTTGCTGGTGGATTGCAGGTGGGCACGATGCCTCCTCGACGCAGGATGCAGACACGTTCTCAGTCTTCCTCCTCCCATGAGCCTGAGCAGGAGGAGTCACCTCAGGGTCAGCAGAGTGAGGGGCAGGAGCTTCAGGCTCAGATGGCCCATTTGTCTGAGACTCTCCGACGTCAGGTGGAGATCTTACGGCGCCAGGAGGAGATCATGGATCGGATGACGCGCATGATGGAACAAAGAGTACAGCCGGTGGTAGTACCTCTAGAGAGTTTCCCTGTACCTTCCTCACCAGCGGTGGCACCCCCAGTTGTGCCAGCAGCACAGGCAGCCCCTATTGCACCGGTTACCAGTGGTCAGGCGTCCGGGACGGTAGGACAGTTGACCCCGGCCGAGCAGCGAGAGGTGTTTGATTTGTTGACGAGATTACGTCAGACTGATCCACATCGTTTTTCGGGGCAGAGTTCGGAGCACAGAGAGGCGGTGTTAGCCGGGGTGGCTCTAGCTTCCGCAGGGATTGTGGGGGCAAAGCGCCCGGCACAGTATGTTGAGGGACAGACGAGTCGGCAGGGACCTCCGAGACCCCCACGCTCTCATCCTCAGGGTCGTGGGTTTCGGAGGCGCTCGAGGTCAGGTGGTTCCCGGCAGCAGCCACGGTATCAGCAGCACCAGCCTAGACAGCAGCGCCAGCAGCAGCGACGTGAGTGCGTCATCTGTGGCGGCCCTCATCCACCGTCGCAGTGTGACCAGAGGCGGGGACGGTGTTTTCGATGTGGAGAGTTGGGACATTTTCAATCAGTTTGTCGCCGAGCCGTTCCGTCAGTGCAACCCCTTGCTACAGCACCTCTCTTGCCAGTTCAGGAAGCAGAAGCCACTCCCCCAGGGCACCATCAGACAGAGTGGGGTACGACGTCGGGACAGACGGGACGACGGTCTTCAGCGCCTAGTGGACGAGATTATGTAGCCATGGTAGAGAGCACCCCAGCAGCAGATCCTATCGCCGCAGGTATGGCCTTATTTTCAGTAAAGTTAAGTGGGTTTTTGGACACCGCTGCATCTTTCCGCACATGTTAGTAGAGCATTTGCATCTCGGCATGATTACGGGATAGGAATTATATTGCTTGCATGAGTGTTTGGATTCTTTCCAGTATCCTACGAGCAGAGGTGTATTTTGGGACATGATCGAGACAGCTGAGACCTGAAGAAGTGCGCCAGCAGGTGTGACGATCTTGTTACAGCTCCAAGAATTGGTTTGAGTACGTGGGGTGGACCCGCTGGTGCGGTATCCTGCAACATCTGATTGTGGATGGAGTACATTGGCCTTTCTGCGAGCTGAATAACAGGAGATCTTTTCCGCAGGGCACCGAGGCATCTTTCCTGCAGCAGTGGTTTCAATGGCTCCGGGTTAGGTGCGACTGGTCGAGCGTAGGTGACGCCTAGGACTAGAGGGTTTGTCCCTAGGGGTCTCGCGTAGATTTGTGTTTTTCTTTTTAGGGGCACGGATAGACCGTAGCTTCCGTTTTGTTGCCACAGCAGGAACGACATCAACACCTCTCTCCCTCTTTTCTTACTCTTGTGCCGAAATTTGCGAACTTTTCGCTAATTTCAGTTGTTTTCTAAATTGGAGAGTTGAGGGTTGATGACCGTCCTACTGGTGGGACCCTTTCTTTTTCTGATAAGTTTTGCAGCATAATTCGAATAGTTTGGATGCGTGGAGTTGGCTGTTTTTCTTCGTCCCCGGTGATTGGAAAATTCCTGAGTTTTCCGCGGTTGGACGCGCTTTGTGGAGAGTTTGTAGCGACTGGGGAGTTGGAGTTTGTGTTAGATGCTTACCTTTGGGCTTGGAGACTCCCTTTTGGAGCCGTGTTTGTTTCGAGGACGAAACTTTCTTTTAGTGGGGGAGGATGTGAGGACTCGAATCTCCACACTGTGGTTTACTGTTGGTTTGGAGGCTTCAGGGAGTGCGTGTGTGCGTGTCGGGCCCCAGATTTGAGTTTCTGGTGAAATTGGAGCTTGTCTTCTTTCTGGAAGTCCATTTTGGGTGTCTGAGGTGTTTGCGCGCTTATTGGGGCCAAGAATGGGACCCGGAACAGAAATTGGATCAAGTTTACTTTTCCGAGAAATTTTGGGAAATTTTAGAAGCAGAATTTGGCCGAACGGACCTCGGATTTGGATTCAGCGCGCGAAAACGAGCGAAATGGACTATTTACTTGAATTTTTCGGAGCCCGGACGCGAAAACACGGAAACCGAGGCACAGGTTACTGTTCCGGCGGCCGGAGAGGCGCCGGCGGCGGCGGAGCGCGGCGGCGGGCGGCGGCGCAGGCGCGCGGTCCACCGCGGGGCGCGTGCACCGGGCGCGGGCCACGTGGCGCGCTGCGGTTGGCCGGCGCAGCGGGCGCGGTCCACGGGCCTTGGCGGGGTGCACGGTGGACCGAGGGTAGGCCACGTGGCATCTTGTGGTTGGTGCGGTGTTGTGCACGCGGTCCACGGAATTTTGTGAAGGGTGGACCGGTGCATGGGACACGTGGCACGTGTGGTTGGCAGGTGCTGCACGCGCGCGGTGCACCGGGCGCGCGGTAGGTGCCTCGGGCCGCGTGCCCACGTGCGACCCACGTCGCGCTGCCGGGGCGGGCAGCGGGTCCGGGCGGACACGTGGCGCCCGCTCATTGGCGGGCGCCACGCCTTACGTGCCCGGGGGCGGCCACGTGGCGCCGGTGGGTTGGCCAGCAACGGGTGTTCGCTGTCTGGCAACACGTGGCAGGCCCAGAGGCGGGTCGGACGGATGCAGGAGGCGATCCCGTCCGACGGATGTCGGGCCGGGCCGCACTGTGCGCGCACGTAACGGGCCGGCCCGTTACTGTAGCCGCCCGAAAGTTTTCGGGCGCCCGAAAGTCGGGCCCGAGCCCATTTGACTTGTTTTTTTGGGCCTTTTCTTTGGGCCTATAAATAGGCCACCTTGGGCTGGCATTTTCACCTTTTTCGTGGGAATTAGCTCTTGCTCCCTTTATGAAAAATCTTCCTCTCCCTCTTGGGAATCTCCTGGTGAAATTTCAGAACTTTTGGAAGCCGCGACGACTGTGTTTTCTGCCTCGAAGTGCGGAGCGACGGATTTCTGTTGGAGGCCCGTTATCGTCGCATTTCGGTCTAAAAATTCCACAGAGCTACCCCGACAGCCGATTTCAGCGATTTTTGCGGCGTTGGATTCACGAGAGGTAAATCTTCGACTTTCGTGTTGAGTGTTTTGCCTAGATTTGGGTTTTTGGCACGGATTTCGAGGCATTACTGAGCCGCTGTTTTGCTGTGAGATTCCTGGACAGCACTCACTTCGCGGATTTTTATCTCCTCATCCGGACATCGGAATTCGACGATTCAAGAGCCTATCGACATCTACACTTCGCGAGGATCGTCGTGATATTTTTATTGGAATTTTGGAAAATTATTTTCAGGTGGAAATTACGTTTGAACAGTGACTGTTCTTGCAGATTTTTGTATAAGGAATTAGTGTGGAATTTAATGTAATTGGAATTGTTGTTGTGCCCAGGACTTTGTAAGCACCACTATGGTGCTCTTTGCTTAGTGGACTCGGAGATTATCAATTTCTGGGCTTTTTATCTGTGCGACCCCGGACAGTTAGCGCGATCAGGTGGGTGATCCTGCTTTCAATATCTATGGACTGCACTCTAATTCTATGATTATTAAGTGCATGCATGTTAGTATGTGAGCTGTTTAATCTGTACAAACTGTATGTTAGTACCCACAGTTGATAGTTGTTAAATCTGATGACCTCATTGAGCCACTTGCACTATTTGAACTCTTACAACATGGAAACTCAACTTAGCTTAGTATACCTGTTAAGTATTATACATCATGCTCCACCAGACTATAGTAAACTTAAACCTGAATTGGATTTATTCATTGCTTAGTTTTTCCCACAGTGGTTGTACTCTTGTCACTCTGGACATAGTGATTTTCCCCGAGTCATGGGCTGGGAGGTTTATTAGCTGGGATGCATTTGCACTCGCGTCTGGGGACCGAGTGGCGTCTGTAGCAGTCTGTAGACCAGTTCACATTATGATAGTGATAGTGATAGTGATAGTGGATCTGGGATCCTTGGGACATGGTCATAGTGACAGTGTGGATTCTTAGACAGTGAGTGGATCTTGGCCTGTTGTGGGGTGTATCCTGTTAGTGAGTCCGCAGGGTGAGTTGATGGTGAGGCGAGTGTCTCGGGTTTCGTGTGGGCTGGTCAGCTGAGTCGTAGAGTGAGCTCCGACTGTTGTGAGAGATGTTGAGGGTTGAGTTCATCTGAGCAGAGCGTGAGTGTGGATTTTGACCATAGCCTGCAATGCCACCTGCGCGACAGAGTGCGCGGATACTTTTCCTCGGTGGGGTCGCACCCCTCGAGAGCCACACCCGGGGTGGATATGTTACTCTTGTACCGCGACTTGTCGATGCATTCCCTCTGACTGAGCCAGTTTTGGCAGTTACGGATGCATTCCCTCTGACTGAGCCAGTTTTGGCAGTTACGGACGCAGTCCCTCTGACTGAGCCAGTTTTGGCAGTCACAGACACCGTCCCTCTGGCTGAGCCAGTTTTGGCAGCTACGGACGTTCTACGTAAGTCCGGTCCTCTAGGATATATCGGCAGTAGATTGGCGCAGGCTTGACTAGACCCGAGGAGGCAGTCAGTCCAGATTGAGTGACCTTACTGTTATGTTAGCGGATACATCATATTTTCATCTGTCCCGCTTTTTGAGCATTTTTAGATAGAGGCATGGTAGCAGTAGATGTTTTACTTTTCAGCTTCTCCATACTGCATTTCTTTTGTTACTTTATGCCTCTAGTAGACTTAGTGGGCAGACCGTCGGGCTTGTTGGCGGCACCCACTGAGAACTACTGTGGGAGGTAGTTCTCACACCCGTCGTGGTGTCTTTTCCCCAGGGACTTCAGCTCCAGTTCCTGCGGTGCCAGTTGCTGATCCTGCTTTTCCAGACCGAGGTAAGGGAGTCGCGAGATAGATCCTTTCTCCCCTTCAGCTTCAGTGTGTATAGAGGTACCCTTATATTTTGGTTGTGTCATGTTTGAGAGATTATGTAGTGAGGTATCGAGTTGTACTTTTGGTTTTTCTTTGAGAGACTTCTGTATTTCTGGTGAGGATTTTATGTATATTTTATGAGAGACTGTTTTACTTCTTTCATAGTCATATTTCTTTTACAGCTCTGATATCTGTTAGTGTAGATGTTCTTTTTTGCAGGTTAGACGCTACGTCTCTACGGGGCTTCCTGTAGGGGCGGCGGATCTGTTGGCGAGCCCGGGGTACAGTTCCGACCCCGGGGCGTGACAGATTAGAGTGGTATCAGAGCCTAGGTTTTAGGTCATTGAGGACTTAGGAACCCTAGGCTTGTGGTTGGACCCTAGGATGACTCACGTGAGAGCCGTGATTTTAGCGGGAGTCCTGATTGGGTTTCTAACTCTTCCGAGCGGACCGGGATGAGTGATTGACATGTCTTCCTTCTGTGGCAACTATGTTGGCTGCAGACAACATAGTACTTCAGGAAGGGGGACATGCCGTTAGACTTCCGCTTGATTGGGTCGAGTGCTGTTTGGTGTTGTCTTGATGTTTGCTTGTGGATTGCAGGTGGGCACGATGCCTCCTCGACGCAGGATGCAGACACGTTCTCAGTCTTCCTCCTCCCATGAGCCTGAGCAGGAGGAGTCACCTCAGGGTCAGCAGAGTGAGGGGCAGGAGCTTCGGGCTCAGATGGCCCATTTGTCTGAGACTCTCCGACGTCAGGTGGAGATTTTACGGCGCCAGGAGGAGATCATGGATCGGATGACGCGCATGATGGAACAAAGAGTACAGCCGGTGGTAGTACCTCTAGAGAGTTTCCCTGTACCTTCCTCGCCAGCGGTGGCACCCCCAGTTGTGCCAGCAGCACAGGCAGCCCCTATTGCACCGGTTACCAGTGGTCAGGCGTCCGGGACGGTAGGACAGTTGACCCCGGCAGAGCAGCGAGAGGTGTTTGATTTGTTGACGAGATTACGTCAGACTGATCCACATCGTTTTTCGGGGCAGAGTTCGGAGCACAGAGAGGCGGTGTTAGCCGGGGTGGCTCTAGCTTCCGCAGGGATTGTGGGGGCAAAGCGCCCGGCACAGTATGTTGAGGGACAGACGAGTCGGCAGGGACCTCCGAGACCCCCACGCTCTCATCCTCAGGGTCGTGGGTTTCGGAGGCGCTCGAGGTCAGGTGGTTCCCGGCAGCAGCCACGGTATCAGCAGCACCAGCCTAGACAGCAGCGCCAGCAGCAGCGACGTGAGTGCGTCATCTGTGGCGGCCCTCATCCACCGTCGCAGTGTGACCAGAGGCGGGGACGGTGTTTTCGATGTGGAGAGTTGGGACATTTTCAATCAGTTTGTCGCCGAGCCGTTCCGTCAGTGCAACCCCTTGCTACAGCACCTCTCTTGCCAGTTCAGGAAGCAGAAGCCACTCCCCCAGGGCACCATCAGACAGAGTGGGGTACGACGTCGGGACAGACGGGACGACGGTCTTCAGCGCCTAGTGGACGAGATTATGTAGCCATGGTAGAGAGCACCCCAGCAGCAGATCCTATCGCCGCAGGTATGGCCTTATTTTCAGTAAAGTTAAGTGGGTTTTTGGACACCGCTGCATCTTTCCGCACATGTTAGTAGAGCATTTGCATCTCGGCATGATTACGGGATAGGAATTTATTGCTTGCATGAGTGTTTGGATTCTTCCAGTATCCTACGAGCAGAGGTGTATTTTGGGGCATGATCGAGACAGCTGAGACCTGAAGAAGTGCGCCAGCAGGTGTGACGATCTTGTTACAGCTCCAAGAATTGGTTTGAGTACGTGGGGTGGACCCGCTGGTGCGGTATCCTGCAACATTTGATTGTGGATGGAGTACATTGGCCTTTCCGCGAGCTGGATAACAGGAGATCTTTTCCGCAGGGCACCGAGGCATCTTTCCTGCAGCAGTGGTTTCAATGGCTCGGGTTAGGTGCGACTGGTCGAGCGTAGGTGACGCCTAGGACTAGAGGGTTTGTCCCTAGGGGTCTCGCGTAGATTTGTGTTTTTCTTTTTAGGGGCACGGATAGACCGTAGCTTCCGTTTTGTTGCCACAGCAGGAACGACATCAACACCTCTCTCCCTCTTTTCTTACTCTTGTGCCGAAATTTGCGAACTTTTCGCTAATTTCAGTTGTTTTCTAAATTGGAGAGTTGAGGGTTGATGACCGTCCTACTGGTGGGGCCCTTTCTTTTTCTGTTAAGTTTTGCGGCGTAATTCGAATAGTTTGGATGCGTAGAGTTGGCTGTTCTTCTTCGTCCCCGGTGTTTGGGAATTCCTGAGTTTTCCGCGGTTGGACGCGCTTTGTGGAGAGTTTGTAGCGACTGGGGAGTTGGAGTTTGTGTTAGATGCTTACCTTTGGGCTTGGAGACTCCCTTTTGAGCCGTGTTTGTTTCGAGGACGAAACTTTCTTTTAGTGGGGGAGGATGTGAGGACCCGAATCCCCACACTGTGGTTTACTGTTGGTTTGGAGGCTTCAGGGAGTGTGTGTGTGCGTGTCGGGCCCAGATTTGAGTTTCTGGTGAAATTGGAGCTTGTCTTCTTTCTGGAAGTCCATTTTGGGTGTGTGAGGTGTTTGCGCGCTTATTGGAGCCAAGAATGGGACCCGGAACAGAAATTGGATCAAGTTTACTTTTCCGGGAAATTTTGGGAAATTTTAGAAGCGGAATTTGGCCGAACGGACCTCGGATTTGGATTCAGCGCGCGAAAACGAGCGAAATGGACTATTTACTTGAATTTTTCGGAGCCCGGACGCGAAAACACGGAAATCGAGGCACAGGTTACTGTTCCGGCGGCCGGAGAGGCCCGGCGGCGGCGGAGCGCGGCGGCGGGCGGCGGCGCAGGCGCGCGGTCCACCGCGGGGCGCGTGCACCGGGCGCGGGCCACGTGGCGCGCTGCGGTTGGCCGGCGCAGCGGGCGCGGTCCACGGGCCTTGGCGGGGTGCACGGTGGACCGAGGGTAGGCCACGTGGCATCTTGTGGTTGGTGCGGTGTTGTGCACGCGGTCCACGGAATTGTTGTGCACGGTGGACCGGGTGCACGGGGACACGTGTCACGCCCTCTGGCAGGTGCAGCACGCGCGGTGCACCGGGCGCTGCGGCGGTGCCTCGGGCCGCGTGCCCGACGGGTCCGTCGCGCGGCCGGGCGCGCAGCGCGCAACGGGCGGACACGTGGCGCCCGCTCATTGGCGGGCGCCACCGTGGCGTGCCCGGGGGCGGTCACGTGGCAGCGGTGGTGGCACAGCAACGGTGTTCGCTGTTCTGGGACACGTGGCAGGCCCAGAGGCGGGTCGGACGGATTGTGGATCCCGTCCGAGCATGTATTGGGCCGGCCGTTTCGGGCGCGCACAGTAACGGGCCGGCCCGTTACTGTAGCCGCCCGAAAGTTTTCGGGCGCCCGAAAGTCGGGCCCGAGCCCATTGGACTTGTTTTTTTGGGCCTTTTCTTTGGGGCCTATATATAGGCCACCTTGGGCTGGATTTTCACCTTTTTTCGTGGGAACCAGCTCTTGAGATCTTTACCAAAATCTTCCTCTCCCTCTTGGGAATCTCCTGGTGAAATTTCAGAACTTTTGGAAGCCGCGACGACTGTGTTTTCTGCCTCGAAGTGCGGAGCGACGGATTTCTGTTGGAGGCCCGTTATCGTCGCATTTCGGTCTAAAAATTCCACAGAGCTACCCCGACAGCCGATTTCAGCGATTTTTGCGGCGTTGGATTCACGAGAGGTAAATCTTCGACTTTCGTGTTGAGTGTTTTGCCTAGATTTGGGTTTTTGGCACGGATTTCGAGGCATTACTGAGCCGCTGTTTTGCTGTGAGATTCCTGGACAGCACTCACTTCGCGGATTTTTATCTCCTCATCCGGACATCGGAATTCGACGATTCAAGAGCCTATCGACATCTACACTTCGCGAGGATCGTCGTGATATTTTTATTGGAATTTGTGGAAAATTATTTTCAGGTGAAATTACGTTTGAACAGTGACTGTCTTGCAGATTTTTGTATAAGGAATTAGTGTGGAATTAATGTAAATGTGGAATTGTTGTTGTGCCCAGGACTTTGTAAGCACCACTATGGTGCTCTTTGCTTAGTGGACTCGGAGTTTTATCAATTTCTGGGCTTTTATCTGTGCGACCCCGGACAGTTAGCGCGATCAGGTGGGTGATCCTGCTTTCAATATCTATGGACTGCACTCTAATTCTATGATTATTAAGTGCATGCATGATAGTATGTGAGCTGTTTAATCTGTGAAACTGTATGTTAGTACCCACAGTTGATAGTTGTTAAATCTGATGACCTCATTGAGCCACTTGCACTATTTGAACTCTTACAACATGGAAACTCAACTTAGCTTAGTATACCTGTTAAGTATTACACATCATGCTCCACCAGACTATAGTAAACTTAAACCTGAATTGGATTTATTCATTGCTTAGTTTTTCCACAGTGGTTGTACTCTTGTCACTCTGGACATAGTGATTTTCCCCGAGTCATGGGCTGGGAGGCTTATTAGCTGTGGATGCATTTGCACTCGCGTCTGGGGACCGAGTGGAGTCTGTAGCAGTCTGTAGACCAGTTCACATTATGATAGTGATAGTGATAGTGATAGTGGATCTGGGATCCTTGGGACATGGTCATAGTGACAGTGTGGATTCTTAGACAGTGAGTGGATCTTGGCCTGTTGTGGGGCGTATCCTGTTAGTGAGTCCGCAGGGTGAGTTGATGGTGAGGCGAGTGTCTCGGGTTTCGTGTGGGCTAGTCAGCTGAGTCGTAGAGTGAGCTCCGACTGTTGTGAGAGATGTTGAGGGTTGAGTTCATCTGAGCAGAGCGTGAGTGTGGATTTTGACCATAGCCTGCAATGCCACCTGCGCGACAGAGTGCGCGGATACTTTTCCTCGGTGGGGTCGCACCCCTCGAGAGCCACACCCGGGGTGGATATGTTACTCTTGTACCGCGACTTGTCGATGCATTCCCTCTGACTGAGCCAGTTTTGGCAGTTACGGATGCATTCCCTCTGACTGAGCCAGTTTTGGCAGTTACGGACGCAGTCCCTCTGACTGAGCCAGTTTTGGCAGTCACAGACACCGTCCCTCTGGCTGAGCCAGTTTTGGCAGCTACGGACGTTCTACGTAAGTCCGGTCCTCTAGGATATATCGGCAGTAGATTGGCGCAGGCTTGACTAGACCCGAGGAGGCAGTCAGTCCAGATTGAGTGACCTTACTGTTATGTTAGCGGATACATCATATTTTCATCTGTCCCGCTTTTTGAGCATTTTTAGATAGAGGCATGGTAGCAGTAGATGTTTTACTTTTCAGCTTCTCCATACTGCATTTCTTTTGTTACTTTATGCCTCTAGTAGACTTAGTGGGCAGACCGTCGGGCTTGTTGGCGGCACCCACTGAGAACTACTGTGGGAGGTAGTTCTCACACCCGTCGTGGTGTCTTTTCCCCAGGGACTTCAGCTCCAGTTCCTGCGGTGCCAGTTGCTGATCCTGCTTTTCCAGACCGAGGTAAGGGAGTCGCGAGATAGATCCTTTCTCCCCTTCAGCTTCAGTGTGTATAGAGGTACCCTTATATTTTGGTTGTGTCATGTTTGAGAGTTTATGTAGTGAGGTATCGAGTTGTACTCTTTTGGTTTCTTGGAGAGACTTCTGTATTCTGTGAGGATTTTATGTATATTTTATGAGAGACTGTTTTACTTCTGTTCATAGTCATATTTCTTTTACAGCTCTGATATCTGTTAGTGTAGATGTTCTTTTTGCAGGTTAGACGCTACGTCTCTACGGGGCTTCCCGTAGGGGCGGCGGATCTGTTGGCGAGCCCGGGGTACAGTTCCGACCCCGGGGCGTGACAGATTAGAGTGGTATCAGAGCCTAGGTTTTAGGTCATTGAGGACTTAGGAACCCTAGGCTTGTGGTTGGACCCTAGGATGACTCACGTGAGAGCCGTGATTTTAGCGGGAGTCCTGATTGGGTTTCTAACTCTTCCGAGCGGACCGGGATGAGTGATTGACATGTCTTCCTTCTGTGGCAACTATGTTGGCTGCAGACAACATAGTACTTCAGGAAGGGGGACATGCCGTTAGACTTCCGCTTGATTGGGTCGAGTGCTGTTTGGTGTTGTCTTGATGTTTGCTTGTGGATTGCAGGTGGGCACGATGCCTCCTCGACGCAGGATGCAGACACGTTCTCAGTCTTCCTCCTCCCATGAGCCTGAGCAGGAGGAGTCACCTCAGGGTCAGCAGAGTGAGGGGCAGGAGCTTCGGGCTCAGATGGCCCATTTGTCTGAGACTCTCCGACGTCAGGTGGAGATTTTACGGCGCCAGGAGGAGATCATGGATCGGATGACGCGCATGATGGAACAAAGAGTACAGCCGGTGGTAGTACCTCTAGAGAGTTTCCCTGTACCTTCCTCGCCAGCGGTGGCACCCCCAGTTGTGCCAGCAGCACAGGCAGCCCCTATTGCACCGGTTACCAGTGGTCAGGCGTCCGGGACGGTAGGACAGTTGACCCCGGCAGAGCAGCGAGAGGTGTTTGATTTGTTGACGAGATTACGTCAGACTGATCCACATCGTTTTTCGGGGCAGAGTTCGGAGCACAGAGAGGCGGTGTTAGCCGGGGTGGCTCTAGCTTCCGCAGGGATTGTGGGGGCAAAGCGCCCGGCACAGTATGTTGAGGGACAGACGAGTCGGCAGGGACCTCCGAGACCCCCACGCTCTCATCCTCAGGGTCGTGGGTTTCGGAGGCGCTCGAGGTCAGGTGGTTCCCGGCAGCAGCCACGGTATCAGCAGCACCAGCCTAGACAGCAGCGCCAGCAGCAGCGACGTGAGTGCGTCATCTGTGGCGGCCCTCATCCACCGTCGCAGTGTGACCAGAGGCGGGGACGGTGTTTTCGATGTGGAGAGTTGGGACATTTTCAATCAGTTTGTCGCCGAGCCGTTCCGTCAGTGCAACCCCTTGCTACAGCACCTCTCTTGCCAGTTCAGGAAGCAGAAGCCACTCCCCCAGGGCACCATCAGACAGAGTGGGGTACGACGTCGGGACAGACGGGACGACGGTCTTCAGCGCCTAGTGGACGAGATTATGTAGCCATGGTAGAGAGCACCCCAGCAGCAGATCCTATCGCCGCAGGTATGGCCTTATTTTCAGTAAAGTTAAGTGGGTTTTTGGACACCGCTGCATCTTTCCGCACATGTTAGTAGAGCATTTGCATCTCGGCATGATTACGGGATAGGAATTATATTGCTTGCATGAGTGTTTGGATTCTTTCCAGTATCCTACGAGCAGAGGTGTATTTTGGGACATGATCGAGACAGCTGAGACCTGAAGAAGTGCGCCAGCAGGTGTGACGATCTTGTTACAGCTCCAAGAATTGGTTTGAGTACGTGGGGTGGACCCGCTGGTGCGGTATCCTGCAACATCTGATTGTGGATGGAGTACATTGGCCTTTCCGCGAGCTGAATAACAAGAGATCTTTTCCGCAGGGCACCGAGGCATCTTTCCTGCAGCAGTGGTTTCAATGGCTCTGGGTTAGGTGCGACTGGTCGAGCGTAGGTGACGCCTAGGACTAGAGGGTTTGTCCCTAGGGGTCTCGCGTAGATTTGTGTTTTTCTTTTTAGGGGCACGGATAGACCGTAGCTTCCGTTTTGTTGCCACAGCAGGAACGACATCAACACCTCTCTCCCTCTTTTCTTACTCTTGTGCCGAAATTTGCGAACTTTTCGCTAATTTCAGTTGTTTTCTAAATTGGAGAGTTGAGGGTTGATGACCGTCCTACTGGTGGGACCCTTTCTTTTTCTGTTAAGTTTTGCAGCGTAATTCGAATAGTTTGGATGCGTAGAGTTGGCTGTTCTTCTTCGTCCCCGGTGTTTGGGAATTCCTGAGTTTTCCGCGGTTGGACGCGCTTTGTGGAGAGTTTGTAGCGACTGGGGAGTTGGAGTTTGTGTTAGATGCTTACCTTTGGGCTTGGAGACTCCCTTTTGAGCCGTGTTTGTTTCGAGGACGAAACTTTCTTTTAGTGGGGGAGGATGTGAGGACCCGAATCCCCACACTGTGGTTTACTGTTGGTTTGGAGGCTTCAGGGAGTGTGTGTGTGCGTGTCGGGCCCCAGAATTGAGTTCTGGTAAAATTGGAGCTTGTTTCTTTCTGGAAGTCCATTTTGGGTGTCTGAGGTGTTTGCGCGCTTATTGGAGCCAAGAATGGGACCCGGAACAGAAATTGGATCAAGTTTACTTTTCCGGGAAATTTTGGGAAATTTTAGAAGCGGAATTTGGCCGAACGGACCTCGGATTTGGATTCAGCGCGCGAAAACGAGCGAAATGGACTATTTACTTGAATTTTTCGGAGCCCGGACGCGAAAACACGGAAACCGAGGCACAGGTTACTGTTCCGGCGGCCGGAGAGGCACCGGCGGCGGCGGAGCGCGGCGGCGGGCGGCGGCGCAGGCGCGCGGTCCACCGCGGGGCGCGTGCACCGGGCGCGGGCCACGTGGCGCGCTGCGGTTGGCCGGCGCAGCGGGCGCGGTCCACGGGCCTTGGCGGGGTGCACGGTGGACCGAGGGTAGGCCACGTGGCATCTTGTGGTGGTCGGTGTTGTGCACGCGGTCCACGGAATTGTTGTGAAGGGTGGACCGGGTGCATGGGACACGTGTCACGTGTGGTTGGCAGGTGCAGCACGCGCGGTGCACCGGCGCGCGGTAGGTGCCTCGGGCCGCGTGCCCACGTGCGACCCACGTCGCGCTGCCGGGCGGCGCAGCGGGTCAATCGGGCGGACACGTGGGCCCGCTCATTGGCGGGCGCCACGCCTTACTGTGCCCGGGGGCGGACACGTGGCAGCGGTGGGTGGCCCAGCAACGGTGTTCGCTGTTCTGGCACGTGGCAGGCCAGAGGCGGGTCGGACGGATTGGGACACGTCCGGCATGTATTGGGCGTTTCGCACTGTGCGCGCCGTAACGGGCCGGCCCGTTACTGTAGCCGCCCGAAAGTTTTCGGGCGCCCGAAAGTCGGGCCCGAGCCCATTTGACTTGATTTTTTTGGGCTTTTCTTTGGGGCCTATATATAGGCCACCTTGGGCTGGCATTTTCACCTTTTTCGTGGGAACCAGCTCTTGAGATCTTTATGAAAAATCTTCCTCTCCCTCTTTTCTATCTCCTGGTGAAATTTCAGAATTTTGGAAGCCGCGACGACTGTGTTTTCTGCCTCGAAGTGCGGAGCGACGGATTTCTGTTGGAGGCCCGTTATCGTCGCATTTCGGTCTAAAAATTCCTCAGAGCTACCCCGACAGCCGATTTCAGCGATTTTTGCGGCGTTGGGTTCACGAGAGGTAAATCTTCGACTTTCGTGTTGAGTGTTTTGCCTAGATTTGGGTTTTTGGCACGGATTTCGAGGCATTACTGAGCCGCTGTTTTGCTGTGAGATTCCTGGACAGCACTCACTTCGCGGATTTTTATCTCCTCATCCGGACATCGGAATTCGACGATTCAAGAGCCTATCGACATCTACACTTCGCGAGGATCGTCGTGATATTTTTATTGGAATTTGTGGAAAATTATTTTCAGGTGGAAATTACGTTTGAACAGTGACTGTTCTTGCAGATTTTTGTATAAGGAATTAGTGTGGAATTTAATGCAAATGTGGAATTGTTGTTGTGCCCAGGACTTTGTAAGCACCACTATGGTGCTCTATGCTTAGTGGACTCGGAGTTTTATCAATTTCTGGGCTTTTTATCTGTGCGACCCCGGACAGTTAGCGCGATCAGGTGGGTGATCCTGCTTTCAATACCTATGGACTGCACTCTAATTCTATGATTATTAAGTGCATGCATGATAGTATGTGAGCTGTTTAATCTGTACAAACTGTATGTTAGTACCCACAGTTGATAGTTGTTAAATCTGATGACCTCATTGAGCCACTTGCACTATTTGAACTCTTACAACATGGAAACTCAACTTAGCTTAGTATACCTGTTAAGTATTACACATCATGCTCCACCAGACTATAGTAAACTTAAACCTGAATTGGATTTATTCATTGCTTAGTTTTTCCCACATTGGTTATTACTCTTGTCACTCTGGACATAGTGATTTTCCCCGAGTCATGGGCTGGGAGGCTTATTAGCTGTGGATGCTTTTGCACTCGTGTCTGGGGACCGAGTGGAGTCTGTAGCAGTCTGTAGACCAGTTCACATTATGATAGTGATAGTGATAGTGATAGTGGATCTGGGATCCTTGGGACATGGTCATAGTGACAGTGTGGATTCTTAGACAGTGAGTGGATCTTGGCCTGTTGTGGGGCGTATCCTGTTAGTGAGTCCGCAGGGTGAGTTGATGGTGAGGCGAGTGTCTCGGGTTTCGTGTGGGCTAGTCAGCTGAGTCGTAGAGTGAGCTCCGTCTGTTGTGAGAGATGTTGAGGGTTGAGTTCATCTGAGCAGAGCGTGAGTGTGGATTTTGACCATAGCCTGCAATGCCACCTGCGCGACAGAGTGCGCGGATACTTTTCCTCGGTGGGGTCGCACCCCTCGAGAGCCACACCCGGGGTGGATATGTTACTCTTGTACCGCGACTTGTCGATGCATTCCCTCTGACTGAGCCAGTTTTGGCAGTTACGGGTGCATTCCCTCTGACTGAGCCAGTTTTGGCAGTTACGGACGCAGTCCCTCTGACTGAGCCAGTTTTGGCAGTCACAGACACCGTCCCTCTGGCTGAGCCAGTTTTGGCAGCTACGGACGTTCTACGTAAGTCCGGTCCTCTAGGATATATCGGCAGTAGATTGGCGCAGGCTTGACTAGACCCGAGGAGGCAGTCAGTCCAGATTGAGTGACCTTACTGTTATGTTAGCGGATACATCATATTTTCATCTGTCCCGCTTTTTGAGCATTTTTAGATAGAGGCATGGTAGCAGTAGATGTTTTACTTTTCAGCTTCTCCATACTGCATTTCTTTTGTTACTTTATGCCTCTAGTAGACTTAGTGGGCAGACCGTCGGGCTTGTTGGCGGCACCCACTGAGAACTACTGTGGGAGGTAGTTCTCACACCCGTCGTGGTGTCTTTTCCCCAGGGACTTAGCTCCAGTTCCTGCGGTGCCAGTTGCTGATCCTGCTTTTCCAGACCGAGGTAAGGGAGTCGCGAGATAGATCCTTTCTCCCCTTCAGCTTCAGTGTGTTAGAGGTACCCTTATATTTTGGTTGTGTCATGTTTGAGAGTTTATGTAGTGAGGTATCGAGTTGTACTCTTTTGGTTTAAATTGGAGAGACTTCTGTATTCTGTGAGGATTTTATGTATATTTTATGAGAGACTGTTTTACTTCTGTTCATAGTCATATTTCTTTTACAGCTCTGATATCTGTTAGTGTAGATGTTCTTTTTTGCAGGTTAGATGCTACGTCTCTACGGGGCTTCCCGTAGGGGCGGCGGATCTGTTGGCGAGCCCGGGGTACAGTTCCGACCCCGGGGCGTGACAGGGTACGCACACAAACTCGCCGAACAAACAAATTTTCTCCTGTCGGCCCAACACGTCACAATTAGTACAATTCAAAATGTTCCTACACGGAATCGAATTCATACAAGATTTGCAAAAGAAAAATACATAAAATATAAACATCTAATTATTACAAACATTTGTCCCAGACATACATACATTACATTTTTCTTTCTTTTCTTTTTATACTATCCACAATATTATTTCAATTTATTCCTTTACATTGTTTACACTGCTGGTTACTTGATGATAAGGGTACATCTATCAGAGCCTTGACCTGATAGGGCGCTATCTACTACACTACGCCCTCACTCGCGCTACCGCGCCGCTCGCAAAAGAACTTGTAAAACACGGGGGTAAGAACTAAAAGAAGTTCCCAGTGGGCTCGGCCCCGATGTGGACGGCTCTCCCACTAGATCTAATCAAGACATAAGTAGATAGATAAGGATAGCAGTAAACTACTATACTATGTAGGTAGAAAGGAACACTACTCTATGCCTTATCAATATGCATCAATACTGAACTCGACACGACCTACTGTCTCATAATCTAATCGTCGTGCTTGTCTCACGTCGAGCCAACTCACATCACTAAGCTCAGGATGAACTATCACTAGTCTGGAGGCCATCTGCTGGGGAATAAACCTTAACCTATAATGTGCCACTTCGGAGTACACTGCTCAGGAGGAATGACCTACTCGAGCCGAAACTAAATGTGTAAGTATGATCCCGTCCTCCAATCTAGAAGATGCACCAAACCATGACGATGCTAACCTTGCGAACTATCAACCCTAGCATCCAACTCATCCAGAGCTCTGTACAATAACAATGTAGCCGATCTATAGGACTCACCCTATCACATTGACGCTACTCTCGAGAATCGAGAATCAACCATCCCTAGTGTCTAACTCAACCCAGGGTTCTATATAATACTAATGTAGCTAACACTCTATATATAATATATGCCACTCTATCTACGTTGTCATCACTATGTTCTGTTTGACCCTGAGTAACACCTAGTTTTCATTACTTGTTTTCTAAATTTCACATAATATTTTAATACTATATTAGGGTTCTTGTTCTTGAATTGACCTAATTCTCACACATTCTACTTCTTGGATTATTGACCCATGTCGGCAAATTCGGACTTAGAAGCATACTAGGAATTGCGATCACTCATCCAATACTAGCCCTTTATATATCAAATGCCTCATGTACGTATAGGATATAAAATAGGAATTTAGACATAGAAAGGCATTCGTCCTTTTTGAAAAGCACCACCCACTTGAAATCGCCTACGATTGCTCATAAACACTTTCAATCGAACACTCGTGGCAATTCGCTTATCTCGAAGCACTAACGAATGGTACCACGACATTCCAACCCATTTCGCAAAATTGCTCGTCGATGCTCGTCATTCTTCCAATAAAATTTGGTTGGGGTTCCTCTCTATCCTTCAATTATAGAATAAACCAATCAATTTAGATTGAAATTTTCAAAACCTACGAAAACCTTAAATGTGCCCTAGATTCTCATTTACCCAAAATTACTCTAAAACACTAGATTCTCATTTACGAAAACCTTAAACGTGCCCTAAATTCTCATTTACTCCAAAATTACTCTCTATCCTTCAATTAGAGAATAAACCAATCAATTTAGATTGAAATTTTCAAAACCTACGAAAACCTTAAACGTGCCCTAGATTCTCATTTACCCAAAATTACTCTAAAACACATAAAGAATCAACGATTAAACTAGTGTAGAAATATCTAGGGAATGTAAGGATACTAATTTTAAAAGATTTACCAAAATTCAAGCTCAAAGTTCGTGTTGGGGTCGAAAATGGCGGTCCGCGATCGGCCCCGTGTCGATTGACCCTTTTGATGTGAATGCGCCGCGTGCCAATGCATCAAGCGATCGGGCCAAAGAGGGATTTGCTTGGTCGGGTTCTTCTCAGTCAACTCTTGCGACCGTTCGGTTGTGATTAGCCGAAACAAGGTGACGAGATATAGAGAGTTCAGCCTAGACTGGCTGAACCAAAAAGTGGAGGCAAAGATGTGGAAAAAACAACCGGCTAAGGAGCCGATTGTATGATTTGTATTGAGTGTAAAGGGGATACAAATGGAACTGGTAGCCAATTACAATTAATCTAGTCCTAAGAAAAGCGATAAATCTTACAGTTAATCTATTCCTAAGAAAAATAGTAAAGATATAAAAAAATAGGGGATGGTCCTGGCTTACGAGGTTGCAGGACCCCATTTTCTTCGATGGTTCGGATATTTATACACTTTCCGAACCATGTTTACACGCGTCAATTTTGAATTATCGACGTGATTTGGAGAAAATCATCGTGAAATCCTCAATTACTTTCTTTCGAGTCTAAAACTTCCTTAAATAGGACAATAGTTGTTTTTTCGCCCAGGTTCATCCCCTTGTTAACGCGCCAAAGCGTGATTCTCAACGCTTTCCAATGTGGGACGTCGCTTGCTGTTTCGGAGTCCATTACGAGATTTCTTGCTTAAATTTTACGCTCATTCCTTTCAAAATCTTTTCCCCCTTCGGCTCGAGCGACCGAAAGGTGACTCTGACCTCGTTCGACTGGAGTGGTTTAGTGTCCTTCTTCAGTCGAAATTGATCCTGGATGAGGTGACGGTCTTCTTGTAGGATGCTTATCCTATCGGCTGATTCTTTCAGCCGATGACCCTTGTCGCATGTTGTGTTCTTAGGCGGCTGAGATTGGTCCTGATCAGGACGCGGATCCTCCTTCGGTCAACTCGTCCTCCCATCAGCTAATACCCTTAGCTGACGGTATACGCCACGTGTTGCTTCCTTGAGTGGCGAAAATTTTGGACTCAACAATGCCCCCTCGACAATCGTCTGACGTGTCGTTCGGGTGATTGTCGAAGTTGAGTCGATTGTCCGGCGTGGATAACGGTGTTCATGATCTTCTCGTATCCTAGCAAGATATTTGCTTGCTGCCCGAGGAGTTTGCGAACATGTGCAAATCTTTCTTGGTTCTCGACGAATCTGTCCTTCGTCGTTTTCCTATTAAAAGCTGTTACTTTTCAAGGGGCGACTATCCTCACTTCACTCATTCTCGTCAGCCTATAAAAGGCCACTACTTGCAATTTTCTATGCATCTCATTCTTCCCTCATGACGATTATCATGCCCTCGCTACAATGGTGCTCTAGTCGTAGCTTCTTTACTCCTAATAATACTCTTGAGGCAGCCTCTCAATCTGAATTTGGCGGCGCTTTGACGCTCACCAATGAAGGTGCCTTCCCACCTTGGATTTCTACTTGTAACGACCCGACCCACTAGAAATAATAACTTGTTGGGTCCAAACCACAGCCCAAAATGCTTAATCTCAGTTATTATTACTAGTGTCCATGTCTCTTATAAACTCAATCACAATTCCATCCACATCTGATGTGGGACTCTTGGGGGTGTCACAGACTCCCCCCGTTTAGGTCTGACGTCCTTGTCAGCCCAAACATGCACAGCCCAAGATCACCAGACGATGTAAGAATTATCTTGCTAGCCCTGTCATATAGATCCAGGCTCAGCCGAGACTTGCCGCACACTTCCGGTTGGTTATTGGCTCTGATACCAAATATAACGATCCGGCCCGCTAGCAATAATAACTTGTTGGGCCCAAACCACAGCCCAAAATGCCTAGGCCTAGTTATTATTACTAGTGTCCATGTCTCTTATAAACTCAATCACAATTCCATCCACATCCGATGTGGGACTATTGGGGGTGTCACACTACTAGGTTCTCTTATAGGCGACCCCTGTGAGTGACCTACCGATTTGGGATCTTATGTCCGGTGGTCCAGTCGATTTTTGGCTTCTTGCAGATAGGTTTTAACTAAGATCATCCTTCTCGGGGAAAGAAATGGCCCTCGTCTCCATCCCTAGGAGTTGGAGAAGTTTGGGCAGCTCAGCGTCTAGTATTCTCCACCAGGGAGAGGTGTCATCACGCTTCGACCGGCTCTTCTGTGAGGTCGGCGACCTTCTTCTCGAGGGGAATAAATTGCCCAGGATAGGTTTGTCGTAGGAGTTTCGAGAGGTTCAAGACCTAGCGACTTCGTGATGGTCGGGTGTCTCGATTTTCATAAGGCAATGCTTGATCCTGCCTTCCGGCTTCTCTCCTTACTCGTCCAGCTTGAGGGTAGTTTTGTGCTTCGCCCTTCAACCAAATTCTTTGACCACGACTTTTTTTTTTTTTTTTTTTTCTAAAATACTTTTGTATTTACTTTTTCTTGATTCTCATATATATCGGTTCAATGAATGTGAAGTTTTCTCGTATTCTTTACTCTGCATCCTTCTAGATCTATGCATAATGATGTTTCAGATATTTTGCGTCGATCGACTTATTGCCCTCCGATCTCTCTAAAGTTTTCGAGTAGTAGGTGTATTTTCCTTTGACTACTCAGTTGATTCGGAATGGTCCTTCTCCGTTTAGAGACCACTTCCCATGTAATCAAACTTCGACTAGGGGATCTTATGCCCCACCGTTTTCCCCGGCAAATCCCCGAAGTAGCCTTCCAGAAATGTTTCCCTAGCCTTCTCGGCTGAGTCTTTGGCTTGTGACGCGACAGCCGAAACCATTTCTTTGCCGGCTTTTTGTCCCGACTCTTTGTCCTGAGGCCCTCACGTGGCCTTGCTTATTGGCCCCCTATGTGCTATTTGATCCAGGTTGGGGGCCCATCTCCTGTCATTATTAGGCTAGTCTCACTTGTACCCCCTTTTTAGCCATTCGGGCAAAAAAGATTTCGTTCGGGTGTTGATCAACCGACATGTTATCGGTCCATGCCTTGTTTCCTTCGGCCTTTGTTTCAGCCAAAGATGAGGTCGGAACTTCTTCATCATCCCTTGGTGGCCATCTTCCGCGTCAGGCCACCTTGCTGAGGTCCCGCTCGTCGGGCTCCTCAGCATCCTGTTGTTCCTTCGACGCTTCTTGGATGCACCTCACGGCAGCCTCAAGGGCCTCCAATCGAGTGTCCAATTCTAGTCGAACTTGTCCGCTGGCGTGATCACCACCGATCGAACTATCGGTGTCTTTTTTTAAGGTGGCTTAGTAAAGCTTCCCGCCCTATTGTCATGGCGCATCAGCATTCGGGAGCGGATGCGCGGGCCGTTCGCCCTTAGGGTTCGACCGCGGCCATCAGGCCGCGACTCCGTGGTTGCGGGCGTCGGCCTCTAATCTCTGTATTCAACGCTTCTGCGTCTTTGTCATGATCGGCCCGTGCCACAGGGTCGGTCTTGTAGTCGTAAACCATTGTTCCATCGGTACGTCTACCGGTGGGTTCATTTTTCTTAGGTGCTCTTTGAGGATCTCCCTCATTTGCCACGGCTGTATGCTGAGTTCTTGGGCTAGATGAACTCCCAGGTTCTCCGCCTCCCCTTTAGTGAACCAAGGGAAATCGGCATCGGGATTCGTGGGGGCTTCTCCTGCCCCCGGCGTTCCTCGGTGGGCAGGCCATGGTGTCGGCCCCTTCCACGAGTGGCTGATGGGGCCCCTTTGTGCTTCTAGCGGTCCGAGCCTCTGGTGGGGACCGACCCGCTCTGGGCATTGCGAAGGCCTATACGCTGGTCTTCTTTTGGCCTGTTGGCCAAAGGGTCTTCGGGGTGACCCCTGGCCCCAACTTTTCTGGTAGCCGTGGAGGGGGTCTTGTTGCTGTTGTGGGGCTTGCGACCCCTTTAGGCCGACTAGGGTCGGCCCTGGCTTTTCTTGGCCGTAGGATTCTTGCAAAACCCTCTAGATGAGAGAACTTTGCTTTTCTTTCTTGTTCTTTTCTCCAGAGAACGGCTTGTTGAATTCGTTGGCCAACCTCGGGTTCGGCTAGCGGGCATGGCAGTCCTCGCCCGTACTGAGGCTGATGGAGGTGAACCATCTCCTCGTTTCCTCAGGCATATTGGTGAAGAGGGTGTCCCAATGCTCCTATGTTATTTTGGCCTTGCATTGAATGAAAAGCTGAAACATATTTTGGGCCTTTCTTTCCCGCGGGGGATTCGAGCCCCTATATCGGCTCTTTCCTTTTGGGGTCGACCATGTTCACTTACACGGGATGCGGGGACCTGAATACCGGCTGCATCGCCGGCCTGGCCTCTGTGTCAAAGGTATTATGGATGACCTCCTCCACATAGGCCTTTACCTCGGCGAGCCCCTTTGGAGGTGCTAGGTCTGCTGGTTGCGCTGGTGGAGGTGATGACGCGTATTGGCCGGCTTGATTCTGAACCGGTCCCTTCGAAGGGACCTACCTATTAGTCCCGTCCCTAGCCATCTCGGCAAGCCCAACCTGAGGTACTAGAGCCGCTGGCTGTACTGGTGGAGGTGGCAACCTACAATGGTTAGCCTGCTGTTGAGGAGGTCCCTGAGGAGGGACCTGTTCATTGTTTCTGCTCCCAGCTTATTCGACGAGTCCGGCCTGAGGTGCTGGGGTGGCCGGTTGCACTAGAGGAGGTGGCGGCCCGTAATGTCCAGCCTGATCTTGTGTTGACCCCTGTGGAGGGACCTGTACGCCGTTCCTGACCCCAATCGGTAGTTGGGCGAACGGCGATGGCGAAAGCAGAGTAATCCCCTAATAGGCGCTTTTTCATGCCCCGGGGTCGAAACTGCGATCCGGGCTCCCCAACAGATCCGCCGCCCATACAGGAAGCCCCGCCTAAGCGAAGCGTCTAACCTGCAGAAGATAATACTACAGCTTTATAGATATCAGAGCGAGGAAAGTAAACTACTGAAATAAAAGATACAACTCCAAATAGTACATGTTAGGACCTCACAATACATAAGTAGCTCAGAATAAACTCTCAAAAGTAAATATACAATAATCCACTAACAATACTGGAATCTCCAAAAAGGGTGCCGCTACTCTCCAAGAAGGGGCAGGGATCTATGTACGGTATTGGTTGGACTCCTGTTCTTGTTAATCTAGGTTATATTTGAGCCTGTTTGCCTTTGATTGTGATATATATTGCTTTGACTGATTGGCTATTAGTTGCACTTCTATGCTTGATTATCATATTGATCTATTAATGTTTGAGCCTGCCTTTCCATTGATTCAGTGATTTGCTACCTTATGCCTGCTTTATACCTGCTTCCTTGTTGATCGCCCACACCGTTGTACTTCACGAACATCAGCGGAGTCATGACCCGTGTAGATGTTCTTTACCAGTAAAGTGGTTAGCAGTAGCAACCCGTGACCCCTTGTGGGGGGGAAATTGCGCCTGAGGGTTTTGTGGAACCAATATGGTGGCTTGTGGTGCCAGATGGGCAAATTCGCTGAGGGTTTTGTGGAACCAATATGGCGACTGGTAATTGGGTATTTTGATATATCACTTATTTGATGCATAAGTTGCTTGTAGTTTAGATGGTACTCTGATTGATTGCCAAGCTAGCCGTGCATATATAGAAAAGGCTTAATCCCCAGTGGGATTGGGACTATTCTATATGTGTGGCGGTCTGTTGCGCCCTGGCTGCTTTTAAACTCTGATTTGAAAAAAAAAAAAATTAGACGCTGGTTTTTAAACTCGGGGCGTGACAATCTAGCTCGCGACTCCCTTACATCGGTCAGTAGAAGCAGCAACAGCAGGGGCAGGAACTGAAGAAAATGCCTCTGAAAAAAGTCACCATAGAGGGTGTGAAAACTACATCAAATAGTAGTTCTCAGTAGGTACCGTCTCCAAGACTACGATCTACCCACTAAGTCTACTAGAGGCATAAGATAACAATGCAGTATAGGTGGTGATAAAAAGTTGAAAATAATTCTACAGCTACCATGCCTCTATCTATCATGCTCAAAGAATGATACAGATGATAAAATGCATCTACTCGATATGCTTAATCAACCCAATCACACTGACTGCCACATAGAGTCCAGTCAAACCTGCGCCAGCCTATTACCACACATCTCCACAAGGACGGAATTTACATAGGGGGTCCTCCTCGAATTGCGTCGACAAGTCGTGACAGCAAAGTAACAGGCTCAGCTCCGGAGCGGCACTCGAGGGGAGAGACCATACCGAGGAAGTATCCGCGCATCTCTGTCGAGCTCCATATGGCTCATGCAGGCTATGATCCAAATCCACGATCAATTAGATCGAAAACAACAACTCAACACTAAAAATATCAGCCGGAAACACTTAACGGCTCGGGATCACCATCTACCTGGACAGTGCCCAACTCTAGTATTGGTCTAATCTCAGCTACAAGATCCCACTCGAACCCCAGGCACGAGCGCAACATGCATCCCACACTATCCCGACCACTCGGCCCACTATCCGGGCGAGAAAAAATCCTACGTCCAGGGAAATATAAATAAACAGTGTAGGAAGTCGAAATATCAAAAATACCCAAGTTGAAGGTGTCACGCCCCGGGGTCGGAACTGTACCCCGGGTTCGCCAACAGATCTGCCGCCCTTACGGGAAGCCCCGTAGAGACGTAGCGTCTAACCTGCAAAATAGAACATCTACACTAACAGATATCAGAGCTGTAAAAGAAATATGACTATGAACAGAAGTAAAACAGTCTCTCATAAAATATACATAAAATCCTCACAGAATACAGAAGTCTCTCCAAATAAACCAAAAGAGTACAACTCGATACCTCACTACATAAACTCTCAAACATGACACAACCAAAATATAAGGGTACCTCTAACACACTGAAGCTGAAGGGGAGAAAGGATCTATCTCGCGACTCCCTTACCTCGGTCTGGAAAAGCAGGATCAGCAACTGGCACCGCAGGAATTGGAGCTGAAGTCCCTGGGGAAAAGACACCACGACGGGTGTGAGAACTACCTCCCACAGTAGTTCTCAGTGGGTGCTGCCAACAAGCCCGACGGTCTGCCCACTAAGTCTACTAGAGGCATAAAGTAACAAAAGAAATGCAGTATGGAGAAGCTGAAAAGTAAAACATCTACTGCTACCATGCCTCTATCTAAAAATGCTCAAAAAGCGGGACAGATGAAAATATGATGTATCCGCTAACATAACAGTAAGGTCACTCAATCTGAACTGACTGCCTCCTCGGGTCTAGTCAAGCCTGCGCCAATCTACTGCCGATATATCCTAGAGAACCGGACTTACGTAGAACGTCCGTAGCTGCCAAAACTGGCTCAGCCAGAGGGACGGTGTCTGTGACTGCCAAAACTGGCTCAGTCAGAGGGACTGCGTCCGTAACTGCCAAAACTGGCTCAGTCAGAGGGAATGCATCCGTAACTGCCAAAACTGGCTCAGTCAGAGGGAATGCATCGACAAGTCGCGGTACAAGAGTAACATATCCACCCCGGGTGTGGCTCTCGAGGGGTGCGACCCCACCGAGGAAAAGTATCCGCGCACTCTGTCGCGCAGGTGGCATTGCAGGCTATGGTCAAAATCCACACTCACGCTCTGCTCAGATGAACTCAACCCTCAACATCTCTCACAACAGTCGGAGCTCACTCTACGACTCAGCTGACCAGCCCACACGAAACCCGAGACACTCGCCTCACCATCAACTCACCCTGCGGACTTACTAACAGGATACACCCCACAACAGGCCAAGATCCAATCACTGTCTCACTCACTGGCAAAAATCCACACTGTCACTATGACCATGTCCCAAAGATCCCAGATCCACTATCACTATCACTATCACTATCATAATGCAAGCCGGTGTACAGACTGCTACAGACGCCACTCGGTCCCCAGACGCGAGTGCAAATGCAATCCTAGCTAATAAACCTCCCAGCCCATGACTCGGGGAAAAATCACTATGTCCAGAGTGACAAGAGTACAACCACTGTGGGAAAACTAAAGCAATGAATAAATCCAATGCAGGTTTAAGTTTACTATAGTCTGGTGGAGCATGATGTATAATACTTAACAGGTATTCTAGGCTAAGTTGAGTTCCCATGTTGTAAGAGTTCAAATATTGCAAGTAGTTCAATGAGGTCATCAGATTTAACAGCTGTCAACTGTGGGTACTAACATACAGTTCTCACATAATATTGGAGTCATAAATTAACATGCATGCTACTACATTCATAGAATTAGAGTGCAGTCCATAGATTTTGAAAGCAGGATCACCCACCTGATCGCGCTAACTGTCCGGGGTCGCACAGATAAAAAGCCCAGAAACTGATAAAACTCCGAGTCCACTAAGCAAAGAGCACCATAGTGGTGCTTACAAAGTCCTGGGTACAACAACAATTCCACATTTACATTAAATTCCACACTAATTCCTTATACAAAAATCTGCAAGGACAGTCACTGATCAAACGAAATTTCCACCTGAAAATAACTTTCCACAAATTCCAATAAAAATATCACGACGATCCTCGCGAAGTGTAGATGTCGATAGGCTCTTGAATCGTCGAATTCCGATGTCCGGATGAGGAGATAAAAATCCGCGAAGTGAGTGCTGTCCAGGAATCTCACAGCAAAACAACGGCTCAGTAATGCCTCGAAATCCGTGCCAAAAACCCAAATCTAGGCAAAACACTCAACACGAAAGTCGAAGATTTACCTCTCGTGAATCCAACGCCGGAAAAATCACTGAATTCGGCTGTCGGGGTAGCTCTGTGGAATTTTTAGACCGAAATGCGACGATAACGGGCCTCCAACAGAAATCCGTCGCTCCGCACTTCGAGGCAGAAAACACAGTCGTCGCGGCTTCCAAAAGTTCCGAAACTTCACCAGAAGATGCACAAGTGGGAGAGGAAGAAAGTTGGTATTTGGCTCTTGAGCAGAAGCTCTCGGGAAGGTGGCCAAAAATCCAGCCCAAGGTGCCTTTAAATAGCCTCTCCCCAAAAAGCAGCCCAAAAAAAACAAGTTATCCAGAATTCGGGCCCATTTCCGGGCGCCCGAAAACTTTCGAGCGGCTACAGTAACGGGCCGGCCCGTTACTGTGCGCGCCCGAAACGCCCTCAGGCCGCCACGTGTCCCCCTTATCCGCCTCCTGCACCCGGCGCACGACCCCGACGAATCCGGCGACGCCACGTGTCCCGACCAGGCGTCGTGCACCGCTGCACCCGACCAATCACGGGGTGCCACGTGGCGCCCCCACTCCGACCCGGTCAACGCGCACGTCGCGCGACGTGCGCGGCCGCGCCGCCGCCGGACCCGGGTCGGGCACGCGCCCCGAGGCACCGCCTCAGCCGTCACTGCCCCGTGGACCGAGTGCACCAGAACCCGCCAACCACACAACGCCACGTGTCCCTCGGTTCACCGTGCACCAGAGCCGAAGATCCGTGGACCGCGTGCACAACACCGCACCAACCACGGAGTGCCACGTGTCCTACCTTTGGTCCACCGTGAACCTCGCCAAGGCCCGTGGACCGCGCCCGCTGCGCCGGCCAACCGCAGCGCGCCACGTGGCCCCTGCCCGGTGCACGCGCCCCGCGGTGGACCGCGCGCCTGCGCCGCCGCCCGCCGCCGCGCTCCGCCGCGCTCCGCCGCCGGCGGCGCTCTTCCGGCCGCCGGAACAGTAACCCCATGCCTCGATTTCCATGTTTTCGCGTCCGGGCTCCGAAAAAATCAAGTAAATAGTCCATTTCGCTCGTTTTCGCGCGCTGAATCCAAATCCGAGGTCCGTTCGGCCAAATTCCGCTTCTAAAATTTCCCAAAATTTCCCGGAAAAGTAAACTTGATCCAATTTCAGTTCCGGGTCCCATTCTGGGCTCCAATAAGCGCGCAAACACCTCAGACACCCAAAATGGACTCCAAGAGAAGAAACAAGCTCCAATTTCACCAGAAACTCAAATCTGGAGCCCGACACGCACACACACGCTCCCAGAAGCCTCCAAACCAATAGTAAACCTTAAAGTGGGGATTTGGGTCCTCACATCCTCCCCCACTAAAAGAAAGTTTCGTCCTCGAAACAAACACGGCTCAAAAGGAAGTCTCCAAACCCAAAGGTAAGCATCTACCAACACAAACTCCAACTCCCCAGTTGCTACAACCTCTCCACAAAGCGAGTCCAACCGCTGGATAAAGCTCAGGAATTCCCAAACACTGGGGACGAGGTAGAACAGCCAACTCTACGCGTCCAAACTATTCGAATTACGCCGCAAAACTTAACAGAAAAAGAAAGGGCCCCACCAGTAGGACGGTCATCAACCCCCAACTCTCCAATTTAGAAAATAACTGAAATTAGCGAAAGGTTCGCAAATTTCGGCACAAGAGTAAGAAAAGAGGGAGAGAGGTGTGATGTCGTTCCTGCTGTGTGGCAACAAAACGGAAGCTACGGTCTATCCGTGCCCCTAAAAAGAAAAAACACAATTCTATGCGAGACCCCTAGGGACAAACCCTCTAGTCCTAGGCGTCACCTACGCTCGACCAGTCGCACCTAACCCGGAGCCATTGAAACCACCGCTGCAGGAAAGATGCCACGGTGCCCTGCGGAAAAGATCTCCTGTTATCCAGCTCGCGGAAAGGCCAATGTACTTCATCCACAATCAAATGTTGTAGGATACCGTACCAGCGGGTCCACCCCATGTACTCAGACCAATTCTTGGAGCTGTAACAAGATCGTCACACCTGCTGGCGTACTTCTTTAGGTCTCGTCTATCTCAATCATGCCCCAAAATACACCTCTGCTCGTAGGATACTGGGAAGAATCCAAACACTCATGCAAGCAACAAAATTTCTATCCCGTAATCATGCCGAGATGCAAAGGCTCTACTAACATGTGCGGAAAGATGCAGCGGTGTCCAAAAACCCTCTTAACTCTACTGAAAAAAACCGTACTTGCGGCGATAGGATCTGCTGCTGGGGTGCTCTCTACCATGGCTGCATAATCTCGTCCACTAGGCGCTGAAGACCGTCGTCCCGTCTGTCCCGACGTCGTACCCCACTCTGTCTGATGGTGCCCTGGAGAAGTGGCTTCTGCTTCCTGAACTGGCAAGGGAGGTGCTGTAGCCAGGGGTTGCACTGACGGAACGGCTCGGCGACAAACTGATCGGAAATGTCCCAACTCTCCACATCGGAAACATCGTCCCCGCCTCTGGTCACACTGCGACGGTGGATGAGGGCCGCCACAGATGACGCACTCACGTCGCTGCTGCTGGCGCTGCTGTCTAGGCTGGTGCTGTTGATACCGTGGCTGCTGCCGGGAACCACCTGACCTCGAGCGCCTCCGAAACCCACGACCCTGAGGATGAGAGCGTGGGGGACTCGGAGGTCCCTGCCGACTCGTCTGTCCCTCAACATACTGTGCCGGGCGCTTTGCCCCCACAATCCCTGCGGAAGCTAGAGCCACCCCGGCTAACACCGCCTCTCTGTGCTCCGAACTCTGCTGTGAGAACCCGAATCCCCACTTTAAGGTTTACTGTTGGTTTGGAGGTTTCTGGGTGTGTGTGTGTGCGTGTCGGGCCCCAGATTTGAGTTTCTGGTGAAATTGGAGCTTGTTTTCTTTTCTAGAAGTCCATTTTGGGTGTGTAGGGTGTTTGCGCGCTTAGTGGAGCCTTGATTGTGACCCGGGACGAAAAATGGATCAAGTCTACTCTTTCGAGAATTTTTGGGAAAATTTAGAAGCGGAATTTGGCCGAACGGACCTCGGATTTGGATTCAGCGCGCGAAAACGAGCGAAATGGACTATTTACTTGAATTTTTCGGAGCCCGGACGCGAAAACACGAATTTCTAGGCTCGGGTTACTGTTTCGGCGGCCGGAGAGGCGCCGGCGGCCGCCGGCGGACGGCGGAGCGCGGCGGAGCAGCCTCGGGCAGGCGGCGGAGCGGCGGGGCAGGCGGCGAGCGGCGCGGGCAGCAGCGCGCGGGGCGCGCGGGCAGGCGCGCGGCGGCGCGCGGGCAGGCGCGCGGTCCACCGCGAGTCGTGCACCGTACGGATAGGACACGTGGCACTTTCCTGTTGGTCGGTTCAGCAGGCGCGGTCCACGTGATTTTGGCTCTGGTGCACGTTAGACCGGTGGACACGTGGCGTTGTGTGGTTGGCGGATTCTGGTGCACTCGTTCCACTCAACGGTGGCGGCTGAGGCGGTGCCTCGGGACGCGTGCCCGACCCGGGTCCGGCGGCGGCGCGGCGCGGCCGCGCACGTCGCACGACGTGCGCGTTGACGGGTCGACGAGGGGGGCGCCACGTGGCGCCCGTGGTTGGTCCGGTGCAGGGGTGCACGACGCCTGGTCGGGACACGTGGCGTCGCTGGATTCGTCGGGGTCGTGCGCCGGGTGCAGGAGGCGGTTAGGGGGGACACGTGGCGGCCTGAGGGCGTTTCGGGCGCGCACAGTAACGGGCCGTCCCGTTACTGTAGCCGCCCGAAAGATTTCGGGCGCCCGAAAGTTGGGCCCGAATCTTGACTTGTTCTTTTTTTGGGCTGATTCTTTTGGAGCCTATAAATAGGCCACCTTGGGCCGGGATTTTGCACCATTTCCCGTGGGAATTTGCCTCTGCTCCCTTCACAAGATTTCTTCCTCTCCCTCTTGGGAATCTCCTGGTGAAATTTCAGAACTTTTGGAAGCCGCGACGACTGTGTTTTCTGCCTCGAAGTGCGGAGCGGCGGATTTCTGTTGGAGGCCCGTTATCGTCGCATTTCGGTCTAAAAATTCCACAGAGCTACCCCGACAGCCGATTTCAGCGATTTTTGCGGCGTTGGATTCACGAGAGGTAAATCTTCGACTTTTGTGTTGAGTGTTTTGCCTAGATTTGGGTTTTTGGCACGGATTTCGAGGCATTACTGAGCTGCTGTTTTGCTGTGAGATTCCTGGACAGCACTCACTTCGCGGATTTTTATCTTCTCATCCGGACATCGGAATTTGACGATTCAAGAGCCTATCGACATCTACACTTCGCGAGGATCGTCATGATATTTTTATTGGAATTTTTGGAAAATTATTTTCAGGTGGAAATTACGTTTGAACAGTGACTGTTCTTGCAGATTTTTGTATAAGGAATTAGTGTGGAATTTAATGCAAATGTGGAATTGTTGTTGTGCCCAGGACTTTGTAAGCACCACTATGGTGCTCTTTGCTTAGTGGACTCGGGGTTTTATCAGTTTCTGGACTTTTTATCTGTGCGACCCCGGACAGTTAGCGCGATCAGGTGGGTGATCCTGCTTTCAATACCTATGGACTGCACTCTAATTCTATGATTATAAGTGCATGCATGATAGTATATGAGCTGTTTAATCTGTGCAAACTGTATGTTAGTACCCGCAGTTGATAGATGTTAAATCTGATGACCTCATTGAACCACTTGCAGTATTTTAACTCTTACAACATGAAAACTCAACTTAGCTTTATTGTCAGTTAATTATTTATTCATGCACAATTAGACTACAGGAAATGTGAACATGTATTCAGATTTGCTCATCACTTTAGCTTTCCCCCAGTGGTTGTACCCTTATTGTTCTGACATTGTGATTTTCCCCGGGTCGCGGGTTGGGAGGTTTAGTAGCTATGATGCATTGTACTCGTGTCTGGGGGACCGAGTAGTGTTGGTAGCAGTCTGTAGATTGTTCATCATTGAGATAGTGATAGTGATAGTGATAGTGACAGTGGATCTGGGATCTTTGGGACATGGTCATAGTGACAGTGTGGATTTTTAGCCAGTGAGTGAGACAGTGATTGGATCATAGCCTGCAGGAGCCATACTTGAGATCGACAGAGATGCGCAGATACTTTGCTCGGGGGGGTCGCTACCCACGAGTGCCACTCCGGAGTTGGGTTTGATACTTGTCCCTCTGGCTGAGCCAGTTTTGGCAGTCACGGACACCGTCCTCTGGCTGAGCCAGTTTTGGCAGTCACGGACGCCGTCCCTCTGGCTGAGCCAGTTTTGGCAGTCACGGACGTCCTACGTAAGTCCGGTCCCCTGGGATGTACGGCAGTAGGTAGGCGCAGGCTTGACTGGACCCTATGGGGCAGTCAGTTTGGATTGGGTGATCTGAGTTGAGAGAGAGTGGTCGTTGGCATCATATTCATTTGTCCCGCCCTTTGAGCATTTAGATAGAGGCATAGTAGCAGTAGATGTTTTACTTTCTAGCTTCTCTATACTGCATTTCTTGTGTTACTTTATGCCTCTAGTAGAATTAGTGGGCAGACCGTCGGGCTTGTTGGCGGGCACCCACTGAGAACTACTGTGGGAGATAGTTCTCACACCGTCGTGGTGTCTTTTCCCCAGGGACTTCAGCTCCAGTTCCTGCGGTGCCAGTTGCTGATCCTGCTTTTCCAGACCGAGGTAAGGAAGTCGCGAGATAGATTTCTTTTCCCCTTCAGCTTCAGTGTGTTAGAGGTACCCTTATTTTTGGTTGTGTCATGGTTTGAGAGTTTATGTAGTGAGGTATCGAGTTGTACTCTTTTGTTTATTTGGAGAGATTCTGTATTCTGTGAGGATATTATGTATATTTATGAGAGCCTGTTCTACTTTCTGTTCATAGTTGCATTTCTTTTACAGCTCTGATATCTGTTAGTGTAGTATCTTTCTTTTTTGCAGGTTAGACGCTACGTCTCTACAGGGCTTCCTGTAGGGACGGCGGATCTGTTGGCGAGCCCGGGGTACAGTCTTGACCCGGGGCGTGACAGATTAGAGTGGTATCAGAGCATGGGGTGTAGGTCTTGAGGACTTAGGAACCCTAGGCCTATGGTTAAACCTAGGATGACCCACGTGAGAGAACCGAGACTTTTAGCGAAAGTCTTGATTGGGTATCTAAAACTCTCCGAGTGGATAGGGAGAGTGAAGACATGTCTCCCTTTTGTAGCGCTATGTTGGTGCAGACAAATAGTGCTTCGGAAAGGGGGACATGCCTTTTGACTTTCGCTAGATTGGGTCGAGTGTTGCTTTGGTTTTGATGTGTGTTTTGTCCCTCAGGTGGGGATGCCTCCTCGACGTTCGATGGGGCGCGCTTGCAGCCTTCGTCCTCTGAGCCCGAGCAGGAGGACTCGGGGCCGGCGAGGACCCAGGCTGAGATTCAGGAGCTCCGTGCCCAGATGGCACAGATGGCTGAGGCGGCTAGACGCCAGAGGAGGAGGAGTGGCGCGGCTGACGCTTCTTATTGGAGCAGAGAGCACAGCCGGCAGTGGCACCCCCTGAGGCTTCGCGGTGCCTTCTTCCCGGTTGTGGCACCCCCGTGGTGCAGCCGGCGCCAGCGATTCCTGCTGAGCCGGTTTCGAGTAGGCAACCGGCCGGGGCGACGGGAGCGTTGACTGAGACAGAGCAGCGGGAGGTGGTGGTAGATTTGCTGATGAGATTTCGACGGTTCGATCCGCCCCGCTTCTCGGCATGAGTGCTGAGCCTTGGGCAGCCGAGACTTGGATTACCACCATGGAGCGCCACTTCGAGAGTTTGTTTGTGGATGAGAGGTTTCGGGTCATTCTGGCTACCCATTTTCTGGAGAGCAACGCCGAGGCGTGGTGGCGGCCGTGTGCGACCAGCTGGTCCACCTGGGACGCAGCGTCTTTCTTGGACCGAGTTTGGAGCATGTTGCTGGGAGCATTCTTTACTGAGAGCGTCCGACAGCGACTGGAGGAGCAATTGAAGAATCTCCGCCAGGGAGATAGGCGGTGCAAATGTACATCGCAGGAATTCAACCGGCTTTTGGCATGTGTGCCACATGTGGCCAGGGACGAGAGCCATCGGTTTATATGTTTGAGCGAGGACTTCGCCCGAGATATTTACCAGTTCGTCCGATCCCGACGACTGCAGACCTTGGAGCCTCGATGGAGCAGGCTTTGTATGTGGAGAGTGGAGAGGCCGTGATGGATGAGGTATCTCCGGCCCCTGTAGCGATTCCTGGGGGGCGAAGCGCCCGGCTTCTCCGGAGGAGGGGCAGTCTAGTAGGCAGGGACCCCCGAGACCTCCACTTCCCACTCGCAGGGCCAGGGGTACCAGGGACATCAGAGATCGGGGGGGTCTCGCCAGATACAGCAGCAGCAGCGTCGGACCCCCACGACAGCAAGCAGTTCTCACAGAGGACTTTTCAGCAGCAGCGCCCAGAGCGGTGTTTTATCTGTGGAGGCCCCAATTTACCGACTCAGTGCCGCAGAGACAGCGGCCATTTTTCGCTGCGGGCAGCAACGGTTCATTGCGAGAGTGTTGCCCTAGAGCACGGCCATCCAGCTCCTTCATCAGCATCTGCACCGTTCGTGTTCCTTACCAGCCAGCCGATCCATTCTGGCCTATAGTAGGCCAGATGTTGGCTCATCTTTTCTCGACAGCCAGAGTGACGTCCCCCGGCACTGAGCGGTCTTGTTAATGCCGCTCAGTTGAGGACACTTCAGCAGCACAGAGCAGGTCGTCGAAGTTAGTAGTCTGTTCTCAAGCAGTCCGTGCTCGGGCTCTTAGTTACCTGTGCATTAAATTTATTCATCAGTAGAGTTTTGCATTATTTGCATGGGTATCAGGGCATGTGCATCTTAGTATAATTTAAGGGGTAGAGATTTTGTGACTTGCATTAGCGGTGGATTCATTCCTAGTATCTTCCAGCAGAGGTGAACTTTGGGCGTGATCAGAACAACTCAATTTGAATGGCACACCGATTGATGTAATGGTTCAGTGCAGCTCCCAGACTAAGATTGAACACTTGGGATGGACCAGTTGTTGCGGGAGTTACGTGCAACATTGATTGCGAAACGGAGAACAGTGGCTTTTTTCCGCGAGTTGGACGACAGAAGATCTTTTCCACTGGTTACCAAGGCATCCTTCCTGCAGCAGTGGCTTCAGCGGCTCTTGGTTTAGGTGCGAACTTGTCTAGCGTAGGTGGCGCCTAGGACTAGAGGGTTGCATAGGGGTCCTGGATAGAGTGGTGTTTTCTTTTTTAGGGGCCCCAGGGGTTAGACCGTAGCTTCCGCTTTGTGCCGCAGCAGGAACGGCATCAACCCTCCTCTCTCTCTTTCTCACTCTTGTGATGAAATTCGCGAACAGGATGAAAGACACGAAAGACTACCCAGAGATGGGGACGATGCCCGAGCTTGTTGGTTAGGGCAAGGGCACTAGTCTCTCGGAACTTTCGAACTTTTTGCCAATTTCAGTGGTTTTCTAAATTGAGAGTTGGGAGGTTGATGACCGTCCTATGGTGGGGCCCTTTTTTTTTTTCTGTTTAAGTTTTGCGGCGTATTCGGATAGTTGGATGCGTAGAG
>CM054938.1:23365863-23432703 GCA_029168755.2 Tillandsia fasciculata | reverse complement strand
CGGCGGTTCGATCCGCCCCGCTTTTCGGGCATGGGTGCTGAGCCTTGGGCAGCCGAGACGTGGATTACCACCATGGAGCGCCACTTTGAGAGCTTATTTGTGGATGAGAGGTATCGGGTCATTCTGGCTACCCATTTTCTGGAGAGCAACGCCGAGGCGTGGTGGCGGCGTGTGCGACCAGCTGGTCCACCTGGGACGCAGCTTCTTCCCTGGGCCGAGTTCCGGAGCATGTTGTTGGGAGCCTTCTTTCCGGAGAGTGTCCGACAGCGGCTGGAGGAGCAGTTGAAAAATCTCTGCCAGGGAGATAGACCGGTGCAAATGTACATAGCAGAATTCAACCAGCTTTTGGCATGTGTGCCACATGTGGCCAGGGACGAGAGCCATCGGGTTTATTTGTTCGAGAGAGGACTTCGTCGAGACATCTATCAGTTCGTCCGCTCCCGTAGACTGCAGACCGTGGAGGCCTCGATGGAGCAGGCCTTGTATGTGGAGTGTGGAGAGGCCGTGATGGATGAGGTATCTCCGGCCCCTGTAGCGACTTCTGGGGCGAAGCGCCCGGCCCCTGCGGAGGAGGGGCAGTCTAGCAGGCAGGGACCCCCGAGACCTCCGCGTTTCCACCCTCAGGGTCGGGGGCACCAGGGACGCCAGAGATCGGGGGCGTCTCGACAGTCACAGCAGTAGCAGCAGCAGCGTCGACCCCCGCGACAGCAGCAGCCCCCACAGCAGTCTTCTCGGCAGCAGCGCCCAGATCGGTGTGTTATCTGTCGGGGCCCTCATCCGCCGACTCAGTGCCCGCAGAGGCAGGGCCGGTGTTTTCGATGCGGGGAGGCCGGCCATATTGCGAGTGCTTGTCCCAGGGCCGGCCATCCAGCTTCTTCTTCTGCATCAGCACCGACCGTTCCTTACCAGCCAGCCGGACCTTCTGCAGCTTACAGCAGGCCAGATTTTGCCTCTTCTTCTTCTCGACAGCCAGAGCGACGTCCCCCGGCACCGAGCGGTCGTGTATATGCCGCTCAGATTGAGGATGCTTTCGCAGCAGAGCAGGTCGTCGCAGGTATTATTCTGATCTCATCAGTCCGTGCTCGGGCCCTTTTCGATATCGGTGCTTCTCATTCATTCATTAGTAGATCATTCGCATCCTTGCATGGTATAGCGGTAGCTTCTTTATCATCTGCATTAGAGGTTGAGATACCGGGTCATGTCCTTCATGTTGAGGAGTGCTGTAGAGATTGCCCCATTCAGTTGGGATCCTGGATTCTGCCGGCCGACTTGCTTGTCTTACGACAGCTCCAGGATTTCGATGTTGTTCTGGGTATGGATTGGTTGTCGAGATACTATGTCACCATTGATTGCCGCGATAGGACTGTTACTCTTCGTGAGGCGGGGCAGGAGGTGTTCGTCTTTCAGGGCTGTCAGAGCTCCTTGTTCGCCTTGACTATTTCTTCGGCGAGGGCCAGGCGGTTGATGTGTAGAGGATGCACTGCATTTCTGGCGACGGTGGTAGAGGTGCCTACTGCGGCACGGGGACTCGAGGATATTCCAGTGGTCCGCGAGTTTCCCGATGTGTTTCCCCCAGAGCTGTCGACCATGCCGCCAGAGAGGGAGATTGAGTTCGTGATTGATGTGGTACCCGGAACCGCACCAATCTCGAAAGCACCTTACAGGATGGCGCCTGCCGAGCTGAGAGAATTGAAGGCCCAGTTACAGGATCTTTTGGACAGAGGCTTCATTCGGCCCAGTGTTTCGCCGTGGGGAGCGCCTGTTTTGTTCGTGAAGAAGAAGGATGGAACACTCCGGTTATGTGTTGACTACCGGGAATTGAACAAAGTGACCATCCGGAATAAGTATCCTCTGCCACGGATTGATGACTTGTTTGATCAGCTACAGGGAGCCTCCGTGTTTTCGAAGATTGATCTCCAGTCCGGTTACCACCAGCTGAGGGTGAGGGCCGAGGACATTCCCAAGACGGCGTTCAGATCCCGGTATGGACATTACGAGTTTACGGTTATGCCGTTCGGCTTGACCAACGCCCCAGCTGCATTCATGGATCTGATGAACCGGGTTTTTCAGCCGTACTTGGATCGATTTGTGGTTGTATTTATTGATGACATCCTGATTTACTCCCGGAGCGATGAGGAGCACGAGGAGCATCTGAGGGTAGTGCTGCAGCTGCTACGTGATAAGAAGCTGTATGCCAAGCTAAAGAAGTGCGAGTTTTGGCTTCGGGAGGTTGCTTTCTTGGGCCACATTGTTTCAGCTGATGGAGTAGCGGTCGACCCGACGAAGATTGACACGGTTCGGATTGGCCGAGGCCGACGACGGTTTCTGAGGTACGGAGTTTCTTGGGCCTAGCCGGTTATTATCGTCGGTTCGTGGAGGGCTTTGCGAAGCTCTCTACTCCCCTGACCAGCTTGACAAGGAAGGGGACGAAGTTCATTTGGACCGAGCGATGTCAGCAGAGTTTCGAGGAACTGAAGAGAAGATTGATCTCCGCACCAGTTCTTGCACTGCCGGTTATGGGAGAGGGTTTCGTGATCTACAGTGACGCCTCACACAGTGGACTGGGTTGTGTTCTTATGCAGCGTGGTAGGGTAATTGCCTATGCTTCACGGCAATTAAAGGATTATGAGAAGAATTACCCTACACATGACTTAGAGCTTGCAGCTGTTGTTTTTGCACTGAAGCTGTGGCGGCATTACCTCTATGGTGAGCATTGTGAGATTTATACAGATCATAAGAGCTTAAAGTATCTGTTCACCCAAAAGGAGCTGAACCTTAGGCAACGCCGGTGGTTGGAGCTGTTAAAGGATTACGATCTGAGTATCCTTTACCACCCCGGCAAGGCCAATGTGGTGGCAGATGCTTTGAGCAGGAGGACAGTGCATAGCTTGAGTTTGATGATTACCCAGCAGGCACAACTGATAGAGCAGATGAGGCGACTTCAGATTGAGGTAGTATCCCCTGGGGTCTCTGCGAGGCTTATGACTATGGTCTTGCAGCCCACTCTGCTGGACAGGATCAGGGAGATGCAGAGTGAGGACCCCCACTTGGAGAGGATCAGAGCTCAGATTCAGACAGATCAGAGAGGGGATTTCTCAGTGGACAGCTCGGGAGTACTACGGTACAGGGACCGAGTTTGTGTGCCATCAGATTTGGAGATTAGAGATCAGATTTTGAGAGAGGCCCATTATACACCTTATACCATCCATCCTGGAGGTACTAAGATGTATAAGGACCTTAAGGCACACTTTTGGTGGTCAAGGATGAAGCGGGATATTGGAAGGTTTGTTGCTCAGTGCTTAACTTGCCAGCAAGTGAAGGCAGAGCATCGTGTTCCTGCTGGCAAGCTGCAGAGCCTTCCAATTCCCGAATGGAAGTGGGACCATATCACCATGGATTTTGTGACTGGGCTACCGAGATCGCAGAGTGGAGCCGATGCAGTCTGGGTGATTGTTGATAGACTTACCAAGTCAGCTCATTTTGTAGAGTTATTTAGGATCCACAAGGATCTAAATAGGTACTATCAAACACCTAGAGGGGGGTGAATAGGTGTAATATTATAAAAGCCAATCTCAGTGCAAAAATAAAAAATAATGCGGAAAATAAAAATCAACACACCGAGATTTACGTGGAAACTCCAATCCAGGAGAAAAACCACGGGACCAACACGCAATAACAATCCACTAAGAATTGAAGAATAACAAGGTGATTACCGACTCCACGGACTCGACCCCTCCTTCAAGTTCTTCGGACCTTGCGCTCCACCGATTGCACGTCCACTGCACACGTTCGAATCCACGAACGCCACTCGAATCCACGAGCACACGTTTCGAATCCACGAAACGCCTTCAACACACCGAATCCACGGTGCCACGTCGAATCCACGACGCAAACTCAGCCGATAAAGAAATATAGGCTTCGATGGTGATCCTTTGCTTAGATTATCATTGAAGAACCGTAGAAAGAAATTCTAAGCAAAGTTTAGATCAATTCGACAAAAGATAGATCTTGGAAGAACCGTCGAATTGACCTAAAAGAGGCTAAAAAGAAGAACGATAAAAACCTAGCCTCTAGGGTTGCTCTCGAGTGTTTTCGGTATTGGTCACCCACGTCGAGAAACCCTAAGTGTCTATTTATAACCCTTGGAAACATATTAGAGTCGGTTTAGGAAACTTTTCCCGAGAGGGCATTGTGTACCGGTACCACTTATCATGTTCCGGTACTCAATGGTGCAAAACACAGATTTTTCTATTGTGTTCCGGTACGCGAGTCTGTGTTCCGGTACGCAATGCAATTTACAGAAAATTCTGTGTCGGGTTAGAGGAACTTCAAGTGTGGTTCCGGTACGCAATGTAAAAACTGATTTTTCCAAGATAAACTTTATCCAAAACAAACCCAGTACCGGAATCCAAACTTAAAACAAGTTGTAAGTTAGAACCAAGTTCCTAAAACCAAGTCTAAACCGGTTTTCATTAATTTCCTGTTTCCAATGATTATAAATGAACTTTAATCACCATGATCTATATTTAATCATACCTGAGAGTTGACTTGGGCTCATGTTGAATCTTCAATGAGTCTTCGAAGGCTGATTTGACAATTTGATCCCTTTAAGACTCCGACTCAACTCACTGACTTGACTCACGAAATATGCCAACACCAAAAAGCCGTAACACGTTTCCTGCCTGTGCAGATGACTTGGCCCTTGGAACGCTTGGCACAGCTTTATTTGGATGAGATCGTGAGACTGCACGGAGTACCAGCGTCCATTGTTTCAGATCGAGACCCGAGATTTGTGTCACGGTTTTGGGGGAGCTTACAGTCATCCATGGGTACTCGGTTTAGTTTTAGCACGGCATTCCACCCACAGACAGACGGTCAGTCAGAGCGCACCATTCAGACGCTTGAGGATATGTTGCGTGCGTGTGTCTTGGATTTTGGAGGAGGTTGGCACCGACACCTACCCCTGGTTGAGTTCGCGTACAACAACAGCTTTCAAGCGAGCATTCAGATGGCTCCGTTTGAGGCGTTGTATGGACGCAAGTGTCGGTCGCCCCTTTACTGGAGTGATGTGGGTGAGAGGAGGACGCTGGGGCCGGATTTACTGCTGGAAGCGGAAGAGAAAGTCCGTGTTATTCGTCGGCACTTGGAGACGGCCCAGAGTCGCCAGAAGAGTTATGCTGATGTTCGGCGGCGAGACCTTGAGTTTCAGGTTGGTGATCACGTCTTCTTGAAGGTCTCGCCCTCGAAAGGGGTCCGAAGGTTTGGAGTGCGGGGGAAGCTCAGTCCCCGCTTCATTGGACCTTTTGAGGTGCTTGAGAGGGTAGGCCCTGTGGCTTATAGAGTTGCTCTACCTCCCCACTTGGCTGGTGTTCATGATGTCTTCCATGTTTCGGCCTTGAGGAGATATGTGTTCGATCCGTCTCATGTTATTGACTTCGCATCCTTGGATATCGGCGAGGATTTGGTTTACGAGGAGCGCCCGTTGCGAATTCTGGCTCGTGAGGTGAGGGAATTGCGCAACCGGGCAATACCTTATGTGAAGATCCTTTGGAGCAACCTTGAGGAGCGAGAGGCTACCTGGGAGCTTGAGACGGCGATGCGAGATGCCTACCCTTTTCTGTTCCAGACTTCTGGCTGAGGTACGCTTGTTTTTGCTCTGTTTCGTTTCGAGGACGAAACTTTCTTTTAGTGGGGGAGGATGTAGTGGCCCTGGTTCCCATGCAGTGTTTTTCCGATGGATCCACAGTTAGAACACCTAGTATTGGTGTACCTGGCCCACAGTGCACCAATTGGGTGCTATTGATGGACCCTGTGTGCTTTTATTTACTGTATTGGCCTTCGGCTGGGTTTGCCGAAGTTTCTGAAAAGATTTAGGCCAAACAGAGGTCGTAGATGGATTCAGCGCGGAAAAACGCTTGAAAACGACTATTTATTTGCTTAATTTGGAGTCCGGATGCCCAAAAACGGACACCCGAAAGTTTTTAGTGGAAAATGGTGCATGGGAGGGGCCGTAGACCGCCGGGATGCCACGTGGCAGGCTCTGATTGGCCGGTCTGCGATGCGCGGTCCACAGAGCAGCGCGGCGGGGTGCACAGACCCGGCGCATGGACACGTGGCACCGCCTGATTGGCGGGCCCAGGGCGCGCGGTCTACCGGGTGGAGCGCGGCGGTGCATGGACCAGGCGGGGGACACGTGGCAGTCACCGGTTGGTCGGTGCACGCGGCGCGGTCCACGGAATTGCTGGGGTAGGCGTGGACCGGGTGCAGGAGACACGTGTCATCCCCTGATTGGCGGGTGCAACGTACGCGGTGCACCGGACGCGCGGTAGGTGCCTCGGGGTGCGTGCCCACGTGCGACCCACGTCGCGCTGCCGGCCGGGCAGCGGGTCAACCGGGCGGACACGTGGCGCCCGCTCATTGGCGGGCGCCACCGCCTTATTGTGCCCGGGGAGCGGACACGTGGCGGGCGGTGAGTGGCCCGCTTCGGTGTTCGCTGTTCGGGCGACACGTGGCGGGCTCCGAGGCGGGTCGGACGGATCGTGGATCCCGTCCGACGGCGTGTATTGGGCCGGGCCGCACTGTGCGCGCCCGAAATCTTTCGGGCGCCCGAAAGTTTGGGCCCGAGCCCATTGACTTGTTTTTTTTGGGGCTTTTTCTTTGAGGCCTATATATAGGTCACCTTGGGCTGGCTTTTTCACTCTTTTCCCGTGAGAACCAGCTCTTGATCCCCTTATGAAAAATCTTCCTCTCCCTCTTATCTATCATCCGACAAAGTTTCAGAAAATCTGGAAGTCGTGACGACTGTGTTTCTTACCTCGTAGTGCGGAGCGACGTTTTACAGTTTGAGGCCCACTACCGTCGCATTTTCTTCTGGGAGACCTGCAGAGCTACCCCGACCACATTTTTGGACGATTTCTTTGCCAGCGGTTGCACGAGAGGTATATCTACGTTTTCCGTGTTGATCATTTTTCCCAGAAATGAGTTTTTTTGAGAGTTTGGGGTACATTTTTACGCCCCTTTGCTACAGTTTGGGATCTTGACAGCAGCGACTTCGCGGAATTTTATCTTCACTTCTGGATATCGGATTTCGACGATTCAAGAGCCTATCGACATCTACACTTCGCGAGGATCGTCGTGATATTTTTATTGGAATTTTAGAAAATTTATTTTCAGGTGAAAATCGCGTGTGAACAGTAACTGTGTATGCAGATTTTTGGAATGTGATTGTTATGTGTTGATTGGTTGTAATTGTGCGTTGTTGTTGTACCCAGGGCTGTGAGAGCACTTTTTCTGTGCTTCTGGCTCTGTGGATCTGGGCAGTTGTCGTTTGCTGGACTGTTTATCTGTTTCGTCCCGGACAGTTAGCGTGTTCAGGTGGGTGATCCTGCTTGCAATAACTATGGACTGCACTCTAATTCTGTAATTATAAATGCATACATGATAGTATTTGAGCGATATAAACTGTGCAAACTGTATGATAGTACCCATTGTTAGTAATTGCTAATTTGATGATCTTATTAGAATTCTTGCCACGCATGAACCATTTTAATTGGAAAACTTGACTTAGCACATCTATTATGCATTGTATATCTTACCCAGACGACTACTGTTAAGATTACGCATCTACTTTAGTTTCCCCACAGCATTTGTTACTTTTGTCATTCTGGACATAGTGGTCTTCCCCTACGTTGTGGGTTGGGAGGTTTAGTAGCTTTGGATGCATTGTACTCGTGTCTGGGGACCGAGTAGAGTCGGTAGCAGTCTGTAGATTGTTCATCATTGAGATAGTGACATGTGGGATTGGGATCTTTGGGAGATGATCATTGGGACAGTGTGGATTCCTAGTTAGCGAGCGAGTCAGTGATTGGATCATAGCCTGCAGGAGCCATACTTGAGATCGACAGAGATGCGCAGATACTTTGCTCGGTGGGGTCGCTACCCACGAGTGCCACTCCGGAGTTGGGCTTGCTACTTCTATTGCGGCTTGTCGATGTTGGTGTCCCTCTGGCTGAGCCAGTTTTGGCAGTCATGGACATCGTCCCTCTGGCTGAGCCAGTTTTGGCAGCTACGGACATACCTACAGCAGTAGGTAGGCGCAGGTTTGACTGGACCTTTGGGCAGTCAGTTTGGATTGGGTGACTTGAGTCGAGTATCAGTAGTGACATATTGGTCTTCGATCCTTTTTCCTTGAGCATGTAGTTAGGGGCATAGTAGCAGTAGATGTTTTACTTTCCTGCTTTCTGTACTGCTTTTTCTTTTGTTACTTTATGCCCCTTGTAGACTTAGTGGGCAGGCCGTCGGGCTTGTTGGCGGCACCCACTGAGAACTACTGTGGGAGGTAGTTCTCACACCCGTCGTGGTGTCTTTTCCCCAGGGACTTCAGCTCCAGTTCCTGCGGTGCCCGTTGCTGATCCAGCTCCTACAGACCGAGGTAAGGGAATCGCGAGGTAGATCTTTCCCCCTTTCAGCAGCAGCGTGTGGTAGAGGTACCCGATACACTTTTTGGTTGTGTCTTTTGGTTTGAGAGATTATGTAGTGAGGTATCGAGTTGTACTCTGCTGTTTTATTTTGAGAGACTCCTGTATTTGAGTGAGGACTTTATGTATATTATTGTGTGAGACAGTTTTACTTCCTATTACTGTTAGTTTTACTTTTACAGCTCTGATATCTGTTAGTTTAGATACTTACTTGCAGGTTAGTCGCTACGTCTCTACAGGGCTTCCTGTAGGGGCGGCGGATCTGTTGGCGAGCCCGGGGTACAGTTCCGACCCCGGGGCGTGACAGTAACCCCATGCCTCGATTTCCGTGTTTTCGCGTCCGGGCTCCGAAAAAATCAAGTAAATAGTCCATTTCGCTCGTTTTCACGCGCTGAATCCAAATCCGAGGTCCGTTCGGCCAAATTCCGCTTCTAAAATTTTCCAAAATTTCCCGGAAAAGTAAACTTGATCCAATTTCAGTTCTGGGTCCCATTCTTGGCTCCAATAAGCGCGCAAACACCTCAGACACCCAAAATGGACTCCCAGAGAAGAAACAAGCTCCAATTTCACCAGAAACTCAAATCTGGAGCCCGACACGCACACACACGCTCCCAGAAGCCTCCAAACCAACAGTAAACCTTAAAGTGGGGATTTGGGTCCTCACAGAAGGTTTTCTAAAGTGTGCCCAAATATCATGCAACAAATGACAGGGTGCTAGTCAAAGTCCAACATCTCTAATAATGTCATAAATACATCAATAATAGCACCTATTATAGCATGCTGAGATCTACAATACTAGAATTAGAAGAAAGTCCACAGACTTGGAGGAAAATCCAACCCACCTAGATGCACGTGTCGGTCCGGAGTCCAAATGAGTCAAAATTTAACGTGCACGATTCTCAGGTTCCCACGGTTCCAACGAACCAAAAATCACCAGAAAACTCCTCCCGGTCATTGAGATACAAGCCAAACACCGCGGTAAGCCTAAATAACCCAAAACAGTAATTTCGCAGCAGTTTAGTCCACAAAATAGGAAAATACCACATTCGAGATGTCCTCAAAAAATTCCAATAAAAATACAACTGCGATCCTCGCGAAGTGTAGATAGAAATAAAGTCCTCAAACGCCCAATTCCACTAACAAACGGCTGAGAAAAAGCATAAAAACTCCCCCGTTGTCTAGAAAAACCACAGCACAAAATGGGGTCTAAAGATGCTACGAGAACTCCCATAAAAGCTCGAAATGAAGAAGAGCAATGAATACCAAAATCGAAGGCCTACCTGTTGTGAAGATCCGGAACCAAACATTAAGAATTGGCTAAAAACTCTAAGAATTCAGCTCGAGGGAGCTCGTGGATGAAAAGTCGACGAAAAAAATCAGTGTCGAAGAAGCGACGAAGCTCGCGAAGTCAGGGAGGAAAAATATGAAACAATATCTAAAAATCCTCCGGAATGCCAAATCGCAAAGAAGATTCAAAGAAGAAAACCTTCTGTTGAAAATGGCTTCAAGAACAGATCCAAAAAACCCTCAAACACTGCCCCAAGATGGCTATTTATAGCCAAAATTCCCAAAAATCCTATTTCGGATTTGGGCTGGGAAACCGGGCGCCCGAAATACACAGTGGCGCGCCCGGATCCACGTGGCGCCCATCCGCAGTGCCTGGATCCTCTAGATCGCACCACGTGTCCCGCGAGGTCTACGGCGGGGTGCACGTGGCGTGGACCGTGCCGGGTCTACCGCGTACGCGCACCCGCCAATCGCAGTGCGCCTCGACTCCCACATCGTCGCCCGGCCAACCAGAGAGCACCATGCTTCCCTCCCTGCTCCTTCGCTGGTCCCGGTGCACGCGCAAGTGGGCCGTGGACCAGCCCTCTTCAAAATTGGCCCGTTGAGCCCATTTTGCCCGAAAATAGCCGTTTTCACCATTTTCGCGCGCTGAGTCCGTTTTTGGCGTTCGTTTGATGCACAACGCACTCGATACATCAAAAATAGGTGTTTTCTCACCAACCACACAGACAAAGCACACGGGGCTTCGGGACACCACACGCCCGATTGCTGGCCGGTGTTCTGCCACGTCGACCACATCCCCGTTTAGTACGGGGTCGTCTGCAGGGTAATCCCCCAATAGGCATCCGATTACTAGCCGATGTTCTGCCGCATCGGCCACATCCCCGTCTGGACGGGGTCGACTGTGGTTGTACCGCCCCCAACGCTTGCGTAGTCGGAAGGGACGCCCTCTGCTGACCGACATTATTGTCGGTGCCTGGCCTGCCCCCAGCGGCTGGGCCATATGGACATGGACAGGCATTGTTGGTGGCCACATGGGGGCCACCAGGGCCGAAAGCATAGGCCATGATTGTGGCGGGGGGTATAGAGGTTCCGTCATACCTCTGTCGCACACTTCACTGTGGGCTAACGAAGGCCAGACTCGTCGAAGTTTGTCAATTGAGGCCGTGAAGGTGGCCGCTGCTGCATCAAGGCGCACGTTGCGCACCTAGCTGCTTTTCTCAATAGGCATTTGCGTTCTCTCTCGAGAGTCTAGCGCTCGGGTCATTCGCCAAAATGACTCTGTTATGGTCGGCTTCTGCTGGGCCGACCGTCCATTGATAGATTCCTCTCCAGTCATGATAACAATAGGAATGGTAAACGTTACCTGAGGGTCCACCAAGCGTGCCAAAGAAGTTGTTGGGGACGAAAATAGCAGTCCGCAATCGGCCGGCCCCGTGTCGGTTGACCCTCTTGATGTGAATGCGCCGCATGCCAATGGATCAAGTAATCAGGCCGAGGAGGGATCTGCTTGGCTGGTTCTTCTCAATCAACTCTTGTGACCGTTCGGTTGTGATTAGCTGAAACGGAATGACGAGGTATAGAGAGTTCAGCCTAGACTAGCCGAACCGGAAAGTGGAGGCAAAGATGTGGAAAAAACAACCGGTTAAGGAGCCGATTGTATGATTTGTATTGAGTAGAAAGGGGGTACAAAGGAAACTGGTAGCCAATTACAATTAATCTACTCCTAAGAAAAGTGATATATCTTACAGTTAATCTACTCCTAAGAAAAGCAGTAAAAATATGAAAAAGTATGGGGCGGTTATCGGTTACGAGGTTGCAGGATTCCTTTTTCTTCGATGGTTCGGATATTTATACACTTTTCGAACCATGTCTACAGGCGCTGATTTTGAATTATCGGCGTGATTTGGGAAAAATCATCGTGAAATTCTCAATTACTTCCTTTCGAGTCTAAAACTTTTTCAAATAGGATAATAGTCATTTTTTCGCGCAGGTTCATCCCTTTATTAACGCGTCGAAGCGTGATTCTCGGCGCTTTCCAATGCGGGACGCCGCTTGCCGTTTCAGAGTCCATTACGAGATTTCTTGCTTAAATTTCACGCTCATTCCTTTCAAAATCTTTTCCCCCTTCGGCTCGAGCAACTGAAAAGTGACTCTGACCTCGTTCGATTGGAATGGTTTAGTGTCCTTCTTCGGTCGAAAATGATCCTGGATAAGGTGACGGTCTTCTTGTCGGATGCTTCTCCTATCGGCTGATGCTTTCAATCGATGGCCCTTGTCGCGTGTTGTGTTCTCACGCGACTGAGATTGGTCCTGATCAGGATGCGGATACTTCTTCGGTCAACTCGTCCTCCCGTTGGCTGATACCCTTAGCTGACGGTATGCGCCACGTGTAGTTTTCTCGAATGGCTAAATTTTTGGACTCAACAGTCCGAAACCTATATCGTGGTTGCGAAACTTGCCGAGCTCCCACGCACGCCGATAGCTCGATCCAATACTACCACGTGACTCCCAAGGTCAAACTCCACCGAGGCGTCGAGTTTTGACGAAGATAAGGGAGAGATAAGATAAAGGGAGAACTCCTCCCTCCCTCTCTGTGCGTGCATGTGTGTGTGTACAGAGGAAAAAAAAAAAGGAGGAAGAGAGAGAGAAAGAGAAAGAATGGGAGAAAGGTCCCTTTTAATAAAACTCTACCTTTTTTCCCATGTGAAATGACCAAAATACACTTACTGAGCATTTCTGTTGCACAAGGTTCGAACCCTCCCATAGGGTCCGAACCCCAAAGGTCTCCCCCAGGGTCACCCACTGACGGTCTGGACCCTCACACCAGGGTCTGGACCCCAAAGATCCAACTTCACAATTTCACAGGAAAGGTTCGAACCCTGCCCTTTAGTCCTAACCTTGCTACCCTGGTTCGGTCCTTACTATCAAGGTCCGGACCCTAAATACCTTAAGGTCTAGATTTACCTCGTCGAAAAATTTCCAATTTTGCTCATTGGGATTCAAACACTCTTCTAATTGTTTCGAAACCTTCGAAAGCCAACTTGAACTTATCCAAAGTTACCCCTTAACTGCTTTAAGTAAACTAGTTAAAGTTCAATATTCTTTAATTTTTATTTTCGCATCAAACTAATGCCGAAAACACTCCAAGTAACTTGAAACTTCACCAGGACCATTCCTTCAAGCCAGTTTTCACTAGGACTCCGCTAATTGCAAAAGTCCAGGGTGTTACAACAGGAAAGGTCTGGTCTTGCTCTCAAGGTATGGTCCCTCAAGCCAGGGTCCGATCCTTTACCCCAGGATTCGGTTCTTGAGCCCTTCGCGGCTCCGTTTCGCCTCGTCCAAAAATTTTTATTTTTGCTCCACAAATATCCAACTCTCTTCTAATCGTTTTGAAACTTTCGGAACACATTCTAGATCTTTTCATAGTCGCCTTTTAGTTATTCTTAGGCCAATTGGGCGAAGCCCAACATTTCCCAATTCCATTTTCACACCAAATCTACACCGAAAATACTCCAACAAACTTGCAACTTCACTAGAACTACAAAAATAGTCCTCTAAGTTATTCTTCATCAGAACTCCTCTATTCACAGAAGTCAAATCATTACACATAATCTAAGGGGTAGAATTGATAAAGGGATAGATCTAACGGTGGAAAACTTACAAGCACAAAGTATTTGGTGCTTTTAAAAGTACCATAACCAAACTCAATATAGTACTTCTTCTAAACTTTCGAAAGTACGGAGACCTCCATACTTTTAAATTATTTTCGATGATGGGACATCCGATCCATTGATCGGTTTCATTAGCCATAACCTAAGCTATTAGAACTATTTAGAAACCAAATTTTATAATTTTTCGACATCATTTACTAGGGCTTCGTTTGGTTCGGGTTTAGCCGGGTTTTAGTTATACCGGGGATAGGTATAAATTGTGGTTTAAGTTGGAATTAGAGTAAATTTGCGTTTGGTTCGGTTTAAGAGTAATACCGGGTTTAAAGAAAATTGTGTTTGGTAAGTTAAAGAGGAATAAGAAGAATAAGACGAATAAGAGAAATTTGTGTTTGGTTGGGAATAGCGGAATAAGAAGAATTGAAGGATTAAATATTTTAATTTACTAATTTACTCTTTATAATATTAATAAATATTAAAAGAATTAAATATTTTATTTCTTTTTTAAATATTACTTATATTTTTTAAAAAATTATATAAAATTAACAATTTAATTTTATATATTTTAAAAATTAAAAAAATTATAGAAAATTTGCAAACCCATTTCTCTCAAACAAGATGGCACAATTATATGAACCAAAATCCATTTATCTCCAACAAGCTTGACACATTCCTCTCAATCAAGATAACAATATTAGTACAAGCAGCACACATACCTCTCAAACAAGACGGCTACAATTAGTACAAGCAGCACACATACCTCACAAACAAGATGACTATATTAATACAAGCAGCACACATAGCTCCCAAACAAGACGGCACAATTAGTACAAGCAGCACACATATCTCTCAAACAAGATGTCAATATTAATACAAGCAGCACACATAGCTCCCAAACAAGACGGCACAATTAGTACAAGTAGCACACATACCTCTCAAACAAGACGGCACAATTAGTACAAGTAGCACACATACCTCTCAAACAAGATGAAAATATTAATACAAGCAGCACACATAGCTCCCAAACAAGACACATAGCTCCCAAACAAGACGGCACAATTAGTACAAGTAGCACACATACCTCTCAAACAAGATGAAAATATTAATACAAGCAGCACACATACCTCCCAAACAAGACGACACAATTAGTACAAGTAGCACACATACCTCTCAAACAAGATGAAAATATTAATACAAGCAGCACACATAGCTCCCAAACAAGACACATAGCTCCCAAACAAGACGGCACAATTAGTACAAGTAGCACACATACCTCTCAAACAAGATGACAATATTAGTACAATAATGCACACATACCTCTCAAACAATCCATAATTTTTGTATAATACAATCCTTAATTTTACTAAGTACGACTATTCCATAACTGGTTAGTTATAAATGTGCGCAAGTCGTCGCCTCTCCGTGATTCTGTACTCCCAGCATAATCACCCGTATCCTCGTCACCTAAATCCGTTGGTTGTTCCTCCAACTCTTCGTTAAAGATAGCATCTGCACCTTGGTGTCGTCGAATGAAATTGTGTATAACACAACATGCCATCGCAATCTGACATTGAACTCTATATGGAAACGGTGTTGCAACTGTCAAAATCTTGAACCGTTTTTTTAAAATACCAAATGTTTTCTCCACGACATTTCTCAATTGAGCATGTCGATGATTATATAGGTCGCGTGGACTTCGATGAGTGCGGACCCCTGTGTTTCCATCATATTGGCTAATGTGGTAACGCTCCCCTCGATATGGTGCAAGAAATCTTTCTGTATTTGCATAGCCTGAATCTACCAAATAATATTTTCCTATATATTTTACGAAACATGTACAATGTCATTTGTAATATTCACAATGATTAAAATAATGTATGAAAAATTAAGTATGTGTGATATACCTTCAGGCACCGTGAAACCTCCACTTTCGCAAGTCCATCGAAGTACTCGCATGTCAGCTGCTGATCCCTCCCAACCCGTGCAGACAAATAGAAAGTTGTGGTCAAAGGATACTGCAGCCATCATGTTTTGTGAAGTAAATCCTTTGCGATTCCGGAATCTCGGTTGCTTGCTCTTGCGCACTACCACGGGAATATGTGTCCCATCAATCGCACCAATTGCATTCTAACAGTAAACATCAAACATAGTAAGTGAATTAATAAAATTTCAAAATGTCCAATAACGTAAATCACAAATATAAAATTATGCATACCTTGAATGGATGAAAATTTGCATTATCTCTTATTCGAGAATGTACCGGAAGATTATTCGGCGGAAGTTTAATGTAATCGTCTTTCAACATTACAATCGCCCGAAGGACATTGTTGAAATGTCGACTGATAGTTTCACCTGAATGTTGAAATGTTTCAGCCATGACCCTATTAGCTACCCCATGTCCTATGCCAAACAGAAATATTCCTAACTGTTCTTCAATTGTCATATTGCGTGTGTTCTGTACCAATCCCTTTCGGAGTAGCTCATCGCGCAGTGCAATGAAAGTCGTGGTCGGCATTCGAAAATGGTCGTACCCACGATCAGGATGACCATTCAAGATATCACATATTAGCTGGTGCCCTGTAAATGGACGGGTACGACACGGTTGCTTTTCGACGGTTTCCGTAAATGTGAGATAACCTTGCTGAATCAACATTGCAAGTACATCATTCCATATGTCATCGTCATCATCTAAAAGGTCCTGTAAGAGGGTACTGATTGTGGAGGTTAACACATGACCATCATTCGAATCACCCATTTATGCTGTAAGTACAATATATATTGAACATTGACAATCGCAACATATAGGGATAAAATACAACACAACTTCAAACATTACTGTTAATAAAGTCAATATTTACAAAACACATCAACCATCATGCGAAATAAAGAAAACATTGTCTACGTAGCATAATACATTGGATGTCAACGGACTAAATAAAAAAAACGAAAGCATAAACATTTTAAACGAAATCTAAAGTCCAGGAAAGATACCCCTATATACGACATTTTGCATAGCGACTTGTCGGTCAACCCACATTTCAGCTATTTCGTCTGTCATGGACATAAAGAATTGACGATTATTTGGCTCTTTCAGGGCTTCGCCTGCATATAGCACCCTTTCTGGAGTAATAGATGGCATAGCATACAACCGGGCCATGCACTCCTGGATGGTTGGAATCACTGGTCTGCTCGACTTTTCAGACTGATAAATTTCACGGGCAAGCTCTAGCTTTTGCCTGCCTATTTCAACCATCTCATTGATTACAGCAAGCCCGGCGTCAGATTTGCGGCGTCGCCCCCCTGCAGTCGTGGTATTTTTGGGTCTAGGGTTTGTGGGATCTGGTGAGCGTGGACGTTTTCCCCCAGAACCGCTACCACTTGCACTACCTCCGACAGTTGGGATTTCAGGAGTAGGGGTTTGAGAGTCGGAGAATTGCGTCCCCCTTGTATTTGCATATTGAGGCGCTTCTGAAGATCCTGCTTCAAATGGGCTAGATGAGATATTGAAATTCGACATTCGCTCCCCAATAAGAGTAGCATCCTCACCAGGGAAAGATGAGGATGAACTTTCAACATTTTGAGGTCCATGCATTGTAGTAGTATTAGCATATTGGCCAGTGGCCGTTGTTTTCTCGGTCAAGAAGGCCAGATCCTTATAAGCCGGAAATGGCCTACCTCGACATTTTGTGTATGCCGGATTATCCTGGAGAAAGATTTAAATGAATGTCTAATGTCAATTATGTGAATAGTACGCGAGCCTTTACAAATATATTTATGATTGTAGGTTAAATTTACCGCAATCACTGCATCCCAGTCAGCGGGATCACCGGCGGTCGGGATATTGTTTATAAAGTCCCAGCCCCAACCACTCTTGTTGGCTAAAGAGTTATAAAGCATGAATGTTCGCTTTAAAACTTTAAGCCGATTTTTTATTTGTTCTTTGCTCAAATGCAAGTTGGTCCTTGCATTGAATGCAGATATGATTCGAACCCAGGCTACACTGGTGAACGCCCCATTAATGAAGTTCCCCAATGCATGCTCTTCAGTGAGCAAAGCCAAAAAAATTGAGTCCATCAATTCTGACCAATTCTGGGTTCGGGTATGCGTTTGGGCTGGCTGCCCAGAATTACCTTCCTGTGAAGCTACGATATTAGGGATGCCTTCAAAAGCTACACTCTTTCTTGCTTGATGCTTTGTGTGTTTCTTGAATGGACGCATCTGGAATAAGGTGTTTGGTTGGCACAATGATAACAATAAGTTAAGTACAATTTAAAGTGAATTACTAGTACCACTCTCAATCATACAAGATGAAAAATACATAGTTGAAAATCTTCGGAGCTATCTAATTGAACGGATATTGCCGGGGAATTTGAACCATTACTAAAACTTAGTATATTTAAATACTTAATTGACTCAATTGATTGCCAAAGGGTATGGGGGTGCAGTGGATTATAAATCCATGCCATCCTTCTGATACTATTGGCAACCGTCATCATCGTCGATATTTTAAGCGATTATCCGACAAACCCACTTTTCCGACTGTTGGTTGTAGTGATATTGTCATATTGTTTGAGAGAAATGTGTGTTGCTTGAACTAATTGTGCCATATTGTTAGAGATAAATGTATGCTGCTTGAACTAATAGTGCCATCTTGTTTGAGAGAAATGGGTGATGGTTAAACTTATATTGCCATCTCTTTGCCTTCATATGCGCTGATTGTGTGTACGATGCCTATCACCCATTTTGCCTTCTTATATCCCAATTTGTGTGTATGCTGCGTATCAGCCTCCGACATATTTCTTTTTATTTAAAAAATTTGACTCAATTGATTGCCAAGTGGTATGGGGCTGCAGTGGATTGTAAATCCATGCCATCCTTCTGATACTATTGGCAACCGTCATCATCGTCGATATTTTAAGCGATTATCCGACAAACCCACTTTTCGGACTGTTGGTTGTAGTGATATTGTCATATTGTTTGAGAGAAATGTGTGTTGCTTGAACTAATTGTGCCATGTTGTTAGAGATAAATGTGTGCTGCTTGAACTAATAGTGCCATCTTGTTTGAGAGAAATGGGTGATGGTTAAACTTATATTGCCATCTCTTTGCCTTCATATGCGCTGATTGTGTGTACGATGCCTATCACCCATTTTGCCTTCTTATATGCCAATTTGTGTGTATGCTGCGTATCAGCCTCCGACATTTTCTTTTTATTTAAAAAATTTGACTCAATTGATTGCCAAGTGGTATGGGGCTGCAGTGGATTGTAAATCCATGCCATCCATCTGATACTTATGGCAACCGTCATCATCGTCGATTTGTTTATCTCATCATAAACAAAATCTCCTTGAGCGCATACACACAAAAATAGCAAAAGAGGGCAACAGGGGATAGGAAGCATACACACATCCAGCACAGAACATGCCAACATTACACAATTATTAGTACACATTATGAGTGCAACCAGCACACATTTATCTCAAATAAGATCCCAATATTAGTTCAATCAATTAACATTATCACTCCAAGATGGCACTATTAGTTCAACCAGCACACAATTCTCTCAAACAAGAGGGCACTATTAAATCAACCAACTCAAATTTCTCTCAAATAAGATGACAATATTAATACAAGCAGCACACATAGCTCCCAAACAAGATGGCACAATTAGTACAAGCAGCACACATTTCTCTCAAACAACATGGCACAAATAGTTCAACCATCACACATTTGTCTCTAACAAGATGGCATAATAAGTTCAAGCATCACAAATTTATCTCCTACAACATGGCACAATTAGCTAAAGCATCACACATTTGTCTCTAACAAGATGGCATAATAAGTTCAAGCATCACAAATTTATCTCCTACAACATGGCACAATTAGCTAAAGCATCACACATATGTCTCTAACAAGATGGCATAATTAGTTCAAGCATCACAAATTTATCTCCTACAACATGGCACAATTAGCTAAAGCATCACACATTTGTCTCTAACAAGATGGCATAATAAGTTCAAGCATCACAAATTTATCTCCTACAACATGGCACAATTAGCTAAAGCATCACACATATGTCTCTAACAAGATGGCATAATAAGTTCAAGCATCACAAATTTATCTCCTACAACATGGCATAATTAGCTAAAGCATCACACAATTGTCTCTAACAAGATGGCATAATAAGTTCAAGCATCACAAATTTATCTCCTACAACATGGCATAATTAGCTAAAGCATCACACATTTGTCTCTAACAAGATGGCATAATAAGTTCAAGCATCACAAATTTATCTCCTACAACATGGCACAATTAGGTCAAGCGTCACACATTTCTATCTAAACAAGATGGCACAATTAGTTCAAGCATCACTAATTTTTCTCTAACAACATGACACAATTAGTATAAGCAGCTCACAATTCTCTCTAACTAACAACATGGCACAATTAATTCAAGCATCTCACATTTGTCTCTAACAACTTGGCACCATATGTACAAGCAGCAGACATTTCTCTATCAAAACATGGGACAATTTATAAATAAACAGGATGCCACATGATTTTTATAAATATCATGATATTTATAAACAAGATGCCACATGCTATTTATAACTAAACAAGATGGCACATCTATTCAACAATTTAGCTCACAACATGGCAAATCTATTCAACCAGCACACATTTCTCTTCAATCAATATGGCAAAATTTCTTCAAACACCCAACATTTATAAATAAACAAGATGCCACATGATATTTACCTTTTGAGGAGTTTTTCAAACCTGTGAAGAAGCAAAGGAGAGGCACACAAGCTCCCCGGTTAGGGTGCCGCGACGGGTATGGGGAAGAACCTCAAACGGATCGGACGAAGAGGGGGGAGATGAAGATGGTCCGAATGCCTAGATAGAGGCGGAGAGTGTTCCGGGTAGGCGCCGGGGTCCGATCTACTCACCTCGGTTACCGTGCCGCGCCGATGAGGGAAATCGCTCGAATCGGACCAAAAGGGGGAAAGAATAAAGGGATCCGATTGCCGAGATGGCGGCGGACAGGGTTCCGGGGTCGCGCGGACGTCCGATCTGCCAACCTCGGGTACCGAGCCGCACCGGTAAGGAAGAAGAGGACTAGCTCGGAGAAGGAGAAAGAGGGTTGGGTCGGGAGCTCGGCAGAGATGGAGATGGAGGAAGAGAGCAAGAAGAGCTCGGCAGAAGAGGGAGCCTCACCTCGGTCACCGCGCGGGAAGAAGAGCTAGCAAGAAGAGCTCGGCAGAGATGGAGCTTGAGGAAGAGAGCAGGGCAACAATAATGGAGGAGTGAAGAAGAGCTCGCCTCGGTAACCGCGTACGGGATGGGGTTTAGCTGGAAACCCGGGTGGGGGGGGGGGGATTGCAAAAACCCCCCCTTAGCGGGTTATCCGTGGATAACCCGCTAAGGGGGGGTTTAAGAAAACCCCCCTCCCAAATTACTGTTTGGTAACTTTTTTGGGGATAAGGGGGTTATTCCCCCCTTATCCCCCCATCCAAACGCAGGCTAGGTGATCAAACTGTCTCAAAAATAACTATTTTAACAGCCGATATAGTATTTTTGTAAGTTCAACAATATAAAACAATTCAAATTACGTGAAACTTTAATAGAAAATATGAGTCCGACTATAATATTATCGATAGTACAATGCACTTGACGCTACCAAGTTTTTCACCATTTGATCAAGCCTTTTGGCAATTTTTAATTCTTAGATTATACTATTACACCAACCACTCACTAAAACATAGAGGATCACTATTATTCTAACCGCGCATCTTTTTATTTAAAGACTAAAAATTTAATATCATCAATAACTTAATATTATTAATAATATAGCAGCCTAATTTTAGAAAATAGTACACCTTTTGTTAACTAACTTTTGGTCATTTTCATTGAATTCGCTGAACTTTAATTTTCATTTCATTTCAATTTAGTAGCTGCTCAAACTCTGATTATTTTTTTTGATAAATAATAATTTAAATAATAATAATTGACAAGTTAGTGATCGATAATAATATAGTAAAAGTCGTGTATAAAACTTACCTGAACTATGGATCATTTTAATTCGACAATATTTGATATTTCAAAATTTTAATTTTAATATTGATCCAACCCCCCAATTTATTTGATTTAAATAATTTATTAGCTCTTCTAATACAAAATTTAAGCTAATAACTTACTTTAGTAAATTTATAGTTACGTGAATTACATAAAATATATTAATTAATTAAATTCGTAAAGCTAAATAATATATTTAAATTTTAAGTTAAAGAGTTAATAACTTAAAATCTGAAATCATTTACGGCCTAAAAATATTGCGAGGTTATTGATCACTGGTTCAAGCTCTATTTGAATAGCGTCATTATCATGTCGTAAATACTTAATTATTAATTTTTCATACTATATATAATAAAAAAAATATACCAAATATAATATAATATTATATATATATATATATATATATATATATATATATATATATATATATATATATATATATAAAATTAAAAATATATGCAAAATGTAGATTATTAAAAACTAATGCATATTTAAATATATGGTTTTTGTAAGACCATATCGATTTACTGATTCACTGGTTAAACCACTGATCTGAATACTACAATAAAATTATATTATAGTGACACTTTTAAGTGTTTCTAAAAACTAAAAAAAGTACCGCTGATAAAAATACCGACACTTATTATTAGTATCGCTAGAGTGTATAGCGACACATTATTCTAATGTGTCCCAAAAATATGTCTCTATAATCTAATTTTGGATGTAAATGGAATATAAATAGGACACTTATACAAAAGTATCATAAAAATATGTCTGTATAACTTAATTTTGTTGTAGTGGAACAGGTTAAAGCAGGTTTTAAACCAGGCCCACCTATCTACCCAACTCAAGCTCTCAACCCCCCTCACCCCACAAATAGCCCACAATTTTAGGGCTGAATCAAAGCCCAAAAAATTACAAATCCTACACCTCCATTCTCACGAGCTTTCGAAAATGTGCCACCCAATGCACCCAACTTTATGATATGCTCATTTGACTTTGACCATCAAAAGTCAACTTTGACCTCTGACTCCCACTAATTAATTAATTAATGCCATCCTTGGGACTCTTTTATAGTGCTGTCAACTAGGAATACTAGGTAGATGTAGGGTTAGCTCGTGTTTGGCTTGACTCCTTAACGAGTCGAACACAAACTAGTTCGAAAAAATTGCGAGATGATTTCTAAATGGGCTTCTTGAGCTCGTCACGATCGAGCTCGAGCCGAATACAATCATGTCACCTCGCCCTCCTTAATGGAGGTGGGCCAAGCTCCGGAAAGAGGAGAAATCGTGCGGAGCTGAAGAAGGTGGAGGTCGGGAGGATGAGGAAGAGGATAAAATTAATTTTAAATTTCTATCCGTTATATTTTGACATAATTGTTAAAATTCTACAAATAAATACATCTCTTTATGTTTGAATTGGCCAAAAAATTATAGAGAAATACTCTTATATTTTTTTTGTTTTTTATTTTTTATTTTTTGACCTGCAATAGCATGCCAATTTGAGGGAGGTATTGGTTACCGGATATCCCAAAATAAGACTATTTTGATTTTTTGATTCAGGAGTAATTAAATAATTTTATCTTTATTTTAAAATTTTTTATTTTTGTAAATATTATAAATTTTAAAGATTTCAATTTAGTGAGAGTTTTTTTTTTTTTTTTTTTGGAAAGATTATAAATCTTAAATATTCTAATTTAGATATGGCCTTAAATGGTAATATTTTAACCCTCTTTATTTAATATATTTTAAATGATTTTAATTTTAGAAAACTATATTAAAATTTAGATTATTTTTAGGAATTAAAATTTAGATTATGTTTAAATTGTAATTCTAATTTTTTTTTAAATTAAACTATTTAAATTAATGACTAAATTGTAATTCTAAAACTCTTTAAATTAATGCATAAGTTGTAATTCTAAAACTTTTTACTTTAAATTCTTTAAATTAATGCCTAAATTGAAATTCTAATATTTTTTAAAATTAAACTCTTTAAATTAATGACTAAATTGTAATTCTAAAATACTTTAAATTAATGCCTAAATTGTAATTCTAACTTTTTTTTTTTTAATTTAAACTCTTAAAATTAATGACTAAATTGTAATTCTAAAGCTCTTTAAATTAATGTCTAAATTGTAATTCTAAAATTTCTTAAATTAAACTCTTTAAATTAATGACTAAATTGTAATTCTAAAACTCTTTAAATTAATGTCTAAATTGTAATTCTAAAAAAATTTAAATTAAACTCATTAAATTAATGACTAAATTGTAATTCTAAAACTCTTTAAATTAATGCCTAAATTATAATTCTAATTTTTTAAAATTTAAACTATATAAATTAATGACTAAATTGTAATTCTAAAACTCTTTAAATTAATACCTAAATTGTAATTCCAATTTTTTTAAAAATTTAATGACTAAATTGTATTTCTAAAACTCTTTAAATTAATGGCTAAGTTATAAGTCTAAATTTTTTTAATTTAAACTCTGTAAATTAATGCCTAAATTGTAATTCTAAAACTCTTTAAATTAATACCTAAATTATAATTTTAAAACTTTTTAAATTAAACTCTTTAAATTAATACTTAAATTGTAATTCTAAAACTCTTTAAATGAATGCCTAAATTGTAATTCAAATTTTTTAAATTAAACTCTTTAAATTAATGATTAAATTGTAATTCTAAAACTTTTTAAAGTAATACCTAAATTGTAATTCTAATTTTTTTTAATTTGAACTCTTTAAATTAATGTCTAAATTGTAATTCTAAAACTCTTTAAATTAATGTCTAAATTGTAATTCAAAAATATTTAAAATTAAAGCATAAATTAGTGCAAAATTAATGTCTAAATTTGTGAAAATTATATGAATCAAAACTTTCATTATATGTTGAATTTAAAAATTTGTCTATTTTCAAATTTTCTAGAATAGTGATACAAAATTAATTTCTAAATTAGAGGAATTCTAAAATTTTGTATACATATTAAATATGTTGAATTTGATTATAAACCTATGTTCAAATTTTTTTAAAAATATTGATATAAATTAATGACTAAATTGTAATTCTAATACTCTTTAAATTAATATTTTAATTTAATTTTTTTTTAAATTAATGACTAAATTGTAATTCTAAAATATTTTAAATTAAACTTTTTAAATTAATGACTAAATTGTAATTCTAAAATATTTTAAATTAAACTTTTTAAATTAATGACTAAATTATAATTTAAAAACTCTTTAAATTAATGCTTAAATTCTAATTCTTTTTTTTTAAATTAATGCATAAATTGTAATTCAAATTTTAAACTCCTAAAATTATTGCAAAATTAATGGAAGGTATTTTAATTAATAATTTTTTTATTATTTTGTGATGTTTAATTACGAAAATATTTTTTTTATGAAATTACCTATTAACATGTTAATAAATAAAATTATATTTTTATTTTTTGTCAATCAACGATTAAGAATTCTTTTATTATTTTATAAAAAAAAAAAATTCAGAGTATTACTCAAATTTGTATAATAAAAAATTATTTTTTTTTGTACTTAATTAGGATCAAAGTGCCCTAAACCTCAAGGAAGTGGTTCAATGTGGAAGGGCCAAAAAATTAGAAGGACTAAGGAGTTAGAACGTACTTCCCAAAGAACTAGCTGATTCAAGCAATCGTGTTTGGCTCGCTAAGATATATATCGAGTTAAAAAATTCAGTTCGTATTGAACTTTTTTTGTAAATAAGTGATTCAGTCTTTAAGTTCATTTCGAGCTGAACTTGTGATCGAACAGCGAGCTCCCTCGTGCATAGCAAACTGAAATGTCAATACTAGTCTCATATCATAAAAATAGTACATGCATTTTCATGCATACGAAAAAGAAAAAAATTAAACTATTTCATGTATGTGCGTGGTTCACCGTGCGCTGCACCGCTAAAGTTTTATCATTGAGGTTTCGAAATCAAAATCTAATTCACTAAAATGTGTTTTGTGAGATTCAAAAAGATCTGTATATTAATAAATTAATTCTTTTGAAAATGTACTATTTGTTATGATGTAGGCAATGTCCCCAGCAATATAAGGATAGGTTATACATTATCAAAACTATATAATTATTTTTTATAATAATGAAAAAAAATTATATACTCCTCTTAACTTTGTCAATAATTCAATTGGCCCATTTTTTTAAGAGAAGTTTAAATATTCGTTGTGGACAAATGTCTTGCGTATAATATTGTGAAGCTTCAAAAAAAAAATCAAAATTTGCCCTTTCTATTTTAATGCTTGAAAAAGAAATAATAGAAATTAAAGATGAATTCAGCTTGTTCCTTAATCCTTTTATTTCATTTTCATGGGTTAAAAAAAATAGTATACAAAATTATCTACAAGACATGCAACTACTAGGGGTGTAAAACGGGCCCGCAGGCCGCCCGGCCCGGCACCGTGCCGTGTTGTGGCCCGGCACAGCTACTGTAGTTTCGTGCCGGGGCCGGCCCGGTCTGGCTCGTCGGGCCGTGCTGGGCCGCCTCTTTGGGGCCCGTCAGCACGGCCCGACACGGCTCGTAGAGATACAAAATTATCTACAAGACATGCAACTAGGGGTGTAAAACAGGCCCGCGGGCCGCCCGGCCCGGCACGATTCCCGGCCGTGTTGTGGCCCGGCACAGCTACTGTAGTTTCGTGCCAAGCCCGGCCCGGTCTGGCTGGTTGGGCCGTGCTGGGCCACCTTTTTGGGGCCGTCAGCACGGCGCGACACGGCCCGTAGAGAACTTGGGTCGTGCCGGGCCGAAGAGCAACCTGTGGCCCGACACGGCACGGCCCGTATGAGCCGTGCCAGGCGGGCCAGTACGGCCCAGATGAAATGAGGCCCGGAGAGTAATGTAATTGTAGGCTAATATAGCCAAGAGCCAGCCAGGCCTATATAAATCTTTCCAAGGCCCAAGAGTGATTGGTTTGGGAAAGAGCTAAACGCAATATTTTCCGAGGGTGAGCTTTTTCCTAAGGGTAGAAGACCTTTGGGCCTTCGACACTTGGCTTTGGAAAATAGGTAAACCCAACAACGGTTAACTCTATTTAAATTATAAAAAATTTAAAATATATATTTGATTTAAATTACTAAAATACCCTCACTAACATTCAAATTTTTGACTGTTAGGAAGATATTTTGGTCTTTTTTTTTTTTTTTTTTTTTACATCTATAAATACTTCTACAAACCTTCAAATTTATCACAACAAATAATTTTTCATTCATTCTCTTCTACATACACAATACACTAATTCTTTATTCTTTAACCAACTTTAATATAAAATTAATACATAGGTCAAAAAAATTTAAGCTAAAAAATTAATATAAAAACTTATATAATTAAAAAGTTAAAATTATTGTTTTCTAAAGTTTTAAATTTTATATAATATTAAAAATTAAGGATATTGAAAAGTTAAATTTATTTTTCGTATTTTATTTTTTTTATAATTTATAAAATTTTTAAAATAATTTAAGGAGTTGGGCATAATTGTGTAAAGTAAAAATCATGAGTAAAAAATTATAGTTTAAAAATAAGTTGTTTTTTATTTTAAAAAAGTATATTTTTAGAAAAAAAAAAAAAAAAAAAAAAAAAAGACAAAAAGACTGGAGAAAAAAATTGGGCTGGCGCGAAGCATGGCCCGGCCCGGCCCATTCTGGGCGGGCCAGGGGCCGGGCCGGGCCGGGCCTATTCTTTTGAAAAAACAGCCCGGCACGGCCCGGCACGGATTTAAATCCGGGCCGGACTGAGCTGGCCCCTGGCCCATTTCAGCACGGATTATGTGGGCCATGCTGGCCCGGCATGGCCCACATTACACCCGTACATGCAACTAGTAAGGCTATTTAATTTAATAACTTTAAATTTTTTATTAATTAACATGTATAAATTAGTTTTTTGCTAGCTCGAAATAAGGATGCTTGTCCAATTTCCAATAGAGTATAAGGGGTTAAAAATAAAATAAATAAATAAATAAATAATTTATTCTGAAATTATTTCGATTCACTAAGTAAGCAGACAGGTGGCAGAAAATCTCTTCTTTTTCTTGATTTGTCCAGATTCGTCAAAACCCAACTGTGACACCAGCCGCCCCTTCCCTCTCAACTAGTCCTGAGTAGAGCGAGTAGAGGGGGCGAAAAATAAAAATAAAAATTAACACATTCTAAATCTGCTTACATCCGCTAAGAAAATAGAATGGGAGTTGAGAAATCCCTCCTGCTTCTGCATTCTTAGACCACAAGGTTATTAATGGTTCTCCGAAAAAATATATTCTCATGATAAAATTTGTCTTGAGAAAATATTTTTATTTGTTATATATATTAGAATATACGGAAATGTATTATTTCTGCTATTGCTTCAACTAAAATTTTTTCTGGCTACATTAATAAAATTATGACAATACCTTTTTTTTTTTTTTTAATAGAGATTAATAATATATATCATTTCACACTAAATTAATCATATAAAAATTATAGTTATTTGAATATAAAATTTATTTTAATATTCCTAAATTTAGGGAATTTATAACTTTATTTATATCATATACTTAATTTTAATTTTTGGAATAGATATAAAATATGAACAAGAAGATTTTAGTCTTTTTAAATCAAATTTTCTCCAAAAAAAATTGGTAAAATAAATATAAAACATCTTAAAAAGTACTTGTGAAGCAAACATGCAATAAAAAAAAAAAAAAAAATCAAAAGTTAGTATTCTCTTAAAAATATATATATATTCTATATACCCCTCGGTACTTCAGAAATATTTTATTTATTCTTATTTTTTATTTGTTTCAAATATACATTTTATATATTTTTTTGTTAAATCTTTACCAGAGTTACAAAAATAAAATATCTATTTGTCTTTAACTTAGGGAGAAATAAAAAAATTTGGTGACAATAAAAAAATATATTTGAGAAAGTATAGAATTAAAAAACGTCTATTATTTCTAATTTAAGAGTAAATAAAAAAATTGATCATGATAATAAAATGATATATATTTGAAAAAATAAAATAATAATTTTACAGAGTTGACAACTACTCCTAACAGTTCACTATAAATATAATTTAACTCTATAAATATATTAAAAAAATATAAAATATTAAAAAATTATTTTTAATATTAGTCTTATAAGGCTCTGTTTGGATACAAGAACTAGGGAGGATAAGGAGATATCCCCTTTTTGTACCCAAACAACAAAAAGCTGCTTGGAACAGTTGTTCTACCTAATTCTGGGATTAGGGAGGAATAACTGTTCCAAGTAGTAGGTGGAATAACTCAGTTGTTCCACTTGCAGTTTTTTTTTTGTTTTTTTAAATTAATTAATTTTATTTTAAATTATAAGTTATTTAAATTTATAAAATTTAAAATTTATTTCATTATTTTATAAAAATTTAATTCTCTCTATTCTTTTTATTCCTCTTTAATTTACCAAACACAATTTTCTTTATACCCGGTATAACTCTTATATCCATCTAAATATAAATTAATATTAGTTCCTGCTAATATCATAACTTATACCTATACTCGGTATAACTAATTTTTTTTTTATATCCGAATCAATCGCAGTCTAAGAGAATTGAATAAAAAAAAAAAAATCAAAAACTAAATTTTTTAGGAAAAATAAAAGGAAAACACATGCTCCTTGTAGAATTAAAAAAGAACAATGAAAAGTACAAACAAAAGCAAGAATCTAAAACAGAACTAATGATGAGCCCTCCCAGGAACTGCACATTCCACTGACCTTCTCTGGCAAAGTTTTTTTTTCTGAGAAAAAAAAAAAAAAAAAATCTTATTTCAGAGAGCAATCCCAACAGTGCCAGGTTTCCTTAAATGCCCACACACTTTCCTCTGACCACCACACAACTAATCATTGCTACTCATCTATTGCTCTCTCTCTCTCTCATCAAAAGTAGCTTTTTAGGTAAAAATTTATGGAAAAGCCCCTCAATAATGCACCATTTTGAAATGGCCTCCTCAACTTGAGTTCAATTTTTGAAATGGTTTAATTTGGTAGTTGTATTTAGGGATGTCAATGGTACGGATATTCAAAATTTTATTCTAATTCGAATTCGAACGGAATAGATTTATCCGATATTAAACGGATATAGATTCGGATATGGATATAAAAAATAAAAATCCGGCGAATTTGAATTTGGATATGAATTTTGATTATACCCGACCCGAGCCCGAACCCGAACCCGAATCCGATCCCGAATTGATTTTACGTTATATAATATATGTGTATATAAATATTTGATATTATATTTAAATTTATATTTTAAAATTTTAAATTTAATATAATATATTTTGAAATATTATAAAGAAAAAAAATAATTATTTCGGATTTGAATTTTCGCGTTCGGGTTCGGGTTTTGAATTTTTGATCAGGTTCGAATTTGAATACGAATTTTTAGAATCTGCCGGATTCAGATTCGGATTCGGGTTTGGTAGTTGGGTTCGGGTTCGAATTTTTGAAAATCCGCCCCGAATCCGTCCCTATTGTATTAACTAATAGCCATTAATTAATTATTGCAGTTTTATTTGCTAGAAAGTGAACAGTGAATTTGATAAAATTATTGGTAAATTTAATATGATTTTTAATTTATTATACTAAAACTACCTAAATCTGAAAAATTGAGAGTTCAGGGGTCTCCATACATTTTTGCCAAAGCTCAGTTTTTTAACGGAAAATAGGGGCACCCTCAACTAAAGGAGATTTAAATAGACCCTTGAATGTTTTTTATATTATTATATAAATTTAATTATTTATTTTGATTTGAGTTAGTTTGCACTTAATTGCTTTTAGGGAGATGCTAATAAATGTTAATTATTCATTAAACCTAAGTTTCTTTGAATTAGAAATAGTTAAGAGTGGTGAAATCCTGCATTAAATCTGATTAAATTAACCAACTTTTATATTAAGTACTTGGCTTAAATAACTCAACTAATTGAGGGGTCTTAATAAAAAAAAAAGGACAATTAAATTGTACCATGACTCTCCAAACTTATAGTTGGGTTTCATTTTGATCCTCAAACTTTTAATTTTGATGATAAATTAATTAAATATCTATGTTTGTAGTAAACTATTGCCTATAGACTGAAGGTGTCAACTAGCCGAACACGAGCAAGCTGGGGTCGGTTCGTGTTCGGCTCGTTTAATAAACGAGCCGAACACGAGCTGGCTCGTTTAAATATCGAGCTGAAAAAATTGGCTCGTGTTCGGCTCGTTTATTAACGAGTCGAACACGAGCTGGTTCGCGAACAACAAGTTTGATTTTCATACAAATTTAAAAATAAAATTTATAAAAAATTAATAGCTTAAAATCTAAATAGTAATATATATATATATATATATATATATATATATATATATATAGAGAGAGAGAGAGAGAGAGAGAGAGAGAGAGAGAGAGTCCGGCTAGAATACTATCGATAGCACCAAACAATTGGTGCTATCAAGTTTTCTGCCGTTGGATAAAAAGATATGCGGTTGGGATTATACTGGTCCTCTAAAATTTTTACTATTCAGCCAACCACCTAGTAAACCCTAGGGGACCACTATCATCTTAACCACACATTTTTTAATCCAAAGGCTAAAAACTTGATAGTACCAATGACTTGGTGCTATCGATAGTATTCTAGCCTAATTATATATATATATATATATATATATATATATATATATATATATATATATATATATATATATATATATATATATATATATATATATATATATATATATTCGAGCCGTTATCGAGCCGAACACGAGCGAGCTGACCCCAGCTCGTGTTCGGCTCGTTTATTAAACGAGCTGAAAAATTCGACTCGTGTTCGGCTCGTTTATTAAATGAGCGATTCGATCTCGAGCTCATTTCAAGCCGAAAACGAGCTGGCTCGCGAATAGCGAGCTGGATTGCCAACCCTACTATACACAGTGCATCTGTATATTTCTATACTACGCATTTATAGATCCTTTATCCAACGACGTATTTTAACCTTACTATCCATTAGTAACAATCTTTTTGCGATTTAGAAATTGGACTGGTAAATTGAAAGTACCAGTTGTTTGAAGGACACATCACTGAAAGTTCAGGAATTGAACTGAAACAATAGTATAAGTTCAAGGATCTGAACGTCAAAATCGAAGTTTTGACGACCAAAATATAATCTGACTTAAACTCTGTCAACTGGTTGAATTCAGAACAGATTTTTCAAAATCCGAACCAGAATCCAAATCCGGCGAATTTTAAACATTTATATTAAAATCCAAACCTGACTCAAAACATGACACCCAAATCTGAATCCAAAATTTTAAATCTGAAATAATTATTTCTTTTATAAATCTAAATTTTTAAAATACAAGTGCAAATGCAGCTTCAAACATTCATATATATATATATATAATATATATATATATATATATATATATATATATATATATATATATATATGATGTAACACTTAGTAATTTTGATTGTGTTATAAAGAAGGAACTATATATAGAGATAAATACATACACAACTCATTGTACAATAGCAGTGATCATGAAAGGGGCAACTGGGTCCTCAAGCAAACAACAGAAGAAGATCAAGAGCTCGAAATCGGCGTCAACATCGGCATCGGCATCGGCATCGGCGTCGACGTGGAGTAATCGTATCAACATGAAGAGCGATGTGATCCACATGGAGAGAAATAGGAGGGAGAAGATGACTGAGTTCTACACCATCTTACAATCTCTTGTTCCTAATCTCTTCCCTAAGGTTTACTAATTTATTGGTTTGATTATTTATTTAGCTTTTTCTATGTATATATATTCCTATATATGTTGTTATTATATGGAGTTGCACTGCATGTATATTTTTATGGGCATAAAAAGTTATACACATTTTGTTGTTGTTGTTTTTTTTTTTCTTTTGGATAAGCTGAAACTTTCAAATAATGATGAATATATATGTGTTTTGCATAACATCGTGAATGAGTTATTTGTTTCTATATATTGCTTTATAACATAGTGAATACATATTATTTTTTATATATTGCTTTGGAAAAAAACAGAAGAAAAAAAAAGAGAAATCACTATGTTTTTTACAATCAAAAAATAAAAAATAATCAAATGTACTGTATAATATGAAACATATTTGTGTAATTGTGTTCTCTTATTAGATATTAGTTCTTCTTCTTCTTCTTCTTTGTCTTCAGTGAGAGAAAAAAATAAAAAAAAAATGTGAATTTCACAGTGTATCTATCACCTTATGTGTGTGTGTGTACATATATATACTAGTTAATAAATAAATTAACTAAAAGAAAAAAAAAAAAAAAAAAAAAAAAAAAAAGAGGTTAAGAGTATGTTCGTGAATGATACACACACATATACATATGTGTTTTATTTTATAGCATAAACTTCATATCATACAAATAGAAATTTTTCTGTTTTATGATCTTCATCTTTAACACATCTAACGTAGGCGACGAGGACGAGGATCATCGACGAGACAATATCGTACATCAAAGGCCTCGAAGAGGCGATCGCCGCCCTCGACGCGCGCAAGGCGGCGTCCATCGTCGGAGAAACGACAACGAGGGATCAACAATCAGGACCCAATGCATCGACGGCGGTCACGGTCACCACGGTGTCGGCCGACACCGCGTTCTTCGGCATTTGCATGGCGCCTCCTCGAACGCCGGGGGCGGCGGCGCGAGTGCTGCGTGTGTTCGAGGATCACGAGGCCGACGTTCTGAGCGCGACGGTGCAACAGAGCGGCGGCGGCGATCAGCTCAGCATGGCCGTCACCTCAGTTGTGTGTGATCAAGAAGCTGTGGAGAGGATCAAAGTAGATCTCATGAGCATCGTTTAGTAGCTCCACATTGCATACGTGCATGCATGCATGGCTTGGTTTGATATATATTTATATATATATTAGTTGTTATTAATTTTCATATTATATTGGTCACCTTTTATTTTCTTTTTTCTTAGTGTTTGTAGTTGATTTGTATATGTTAGCAACATATATAGGAATGTAGTAGATATTGGGAAGTGAAAGATATATATATAGAGAGAGAGAGAGAGAGAAATTAATGTACAGGTTTAGAGTAAGAATATATTTATGTATGTATATGAATGTATATATTCTCTAGATTGATTAATTACTATATATCCAATTTTTTCCTTAGGTACGTATCTGTGTACTCATGCAAAATGTATGTCAACAATGAAAAAAATCTAATTGTACATCACAAAAGAAAGGAGTATATATTTTTCACCCCATTCATTCAAACATAGATTATAAGATCACTATAAAAAGAATCTCAATATAAAGACGCTTGGAAAAAGTATTTTTATAATATAACAAATACTGACACTTCTTTATATATTAAATTAATTTATTAAATAATAAATTTTATTATTATTTTTTAATTTTTCGATACTTTAAAATAGTCAGAACTTTTAAAAATTCTGATATTTTAAATTAAGTGTCAAAATATATTTTATCGACGCTCGGTATATACATGACAACTCTTTATTTACTGACGTTTTAACTGACACTTTCAAATATAACGCTAAACTATATTAAAATATCTTTAAGCATTATTAAATAAAAAATAAAATATTCTTAAATATTAATTTTTTTATTGTGGAAGTATAAAATCTCTTGAAATGTACAAATAGCATTGCTCGCCAACATTAGTCCATTTTGAAATGTCCCCATGAACTATTTTTTTCTTCCTTTTTCCAATTTGCAGCCTCCCAACTTTTTACTAATTTTCTTTTTATTCGCATTAGTCTAGTCAAAGACTGAATTGCAGTTAAAAGGTTGCTAATAAATTAAAATTTTGGTTACTGAAATTAAAATTTTAATAAGTTGGATAATTAAATTAAATTTTTCTATAATTTAGATCAACCCTATATTTGAATATCTCATCTTTTGTCTCTTTTTTTTTTTTTTTTTTATTGGCATTTCCTTTGGATTTTTGTTAGAAGCCTGGTTACCTCACTGATGTAATTAATTAGTTTACTTTTGTATTGAATCACTATAATAAAATTAGATTATAGCGTCACATTTTTGTGACATTTTTTTACGAGTGTTCTATTTATATTTTATCTATATTCAAAATTAGATTATATGGACATATTTTTGGGACACATTACAGAAATATGTCGCTATACATCCTAGCGACTGCACATATAGCGACATTAATAATAATTGTCGGTATTTTTTTCAGCAGTATTTTTTTTAGATTTTAGGGACACTTAAAAGTGTCGCTATAGTATATTTTTATTATAATGAATGAAACAGATAGCGTGCTATTTGTTTCTAAAAAAATACCAAATTATAGTATAATATAGTGTTAGTAATTAAGTGGTTACAAAACTAGAGTCCACAGACAGATAGATAATTTTTATAAGGAAAAGAGATTTTATAATAACTGAAATTAAATATTTTGAACTTATGATTTAGATTCAATAAATTATTATTAATAGCAGGTTAAATTATTATAATTAATATTAGAGTCGAATACTAACTAAAAGTGTACGAGCTAAATATTATACGGAATAAAATACTATACCGCAGGTTGATGGAAGACACCTTTTAAATCCATCCATCTATATTTGTGATCGACTTTGTCACGTGTACGTGACGATTTCATAATATTCCAATAATTTTATATCAAATAAAAAAAATAATTAAAAATATAAAAAATTATCTATGTTAATTAATAATAATTGTGTAAAATATTTTGTGTTGTAACTTAAATTCAATGAGTTATAATTACTAAGGATCAAGTCATTATAGTTTTATATCGCACTCTCTCTCTCTCTCTCTCTCTCTCTCTCTAAAGAGGAAGTTGTTGTTGGGAGAGTCAAAAAGGCCACCATGTCAGTTTTTTTTGGCGGCGCTGGCCAAATCAAGAAAAGGCACCAGCAAGGAGAGGAGGACAGTCTGCTCTTGAGGATTGACTGTCCTTGTCACTCACAACAAGCTATAACAAGTCAGTCGGCTAGTAGAGTGAGGGTAGCTAAGCAGGCCAATGCAAATGATTAGCACCAACAACTCCTTCCTTTTGTGCTTGCATATAGTTTATTTGAGTTTTTTTTTTTTTTTTTTTTTTTTTTTTTTTTTAAAAGAAGAAGAAAGGTGCATAATAAGATACATATATACTTCATTGATTTATTATTATTATTAATTTTTTTAACTGAAATAAAGATATAAAATAACTAAATTTTAAATTTGCAACAGCAAATACTAATTTCAAATTTTTAATCAGCTAAGTTAAATACAACCGATCACTTATACATATTTTATTGATAAACTAGCAAGTGAACCGTGCATTGCACAAAGTTATAAATACTAATTTATATTTTTTTAAGAAAATTTGTGAATATAAAATTTATTATATTTTAAAATTAGTTACTTAACATATAAAATTAAGTGACATATGTGTTTACTAACTATTTCATCTTTTTTTTATTTCAGTACATTTCTCAAAACATTTTATAATACTTTGTTAAATTTTAATGTTATTATTCGATTAGTTAGTTAATAGACACATATGAAGGAGGAACCGGCCGTGGGGTTACCGAGCACATCTCAACCCATACAACACACGAGCGCAGCGAAAACATAATCTTTCGTAAATGAAAATAAACGAGAACGATCGTAGAAAACAAGTACGAGAATAACAAAGCAAATAAAGCGAAAAAAAAAAATATAAGGACACAAAATTTACGTGGTTCGGCCAATAATGTGTCGACCTACGTCCACGGGTAAGACCATCTCAATGCGTTCTTTGATTAATCCACGGCACAAAAGTACAAAGAGTAAAATTGGATTACAAGAAACTCTTTCACGGAGGCTCTTCACGTTTTTCCTCTTAATTAAGATTTTTTTCAATGAAGCCCTAAAAAATAAAAGATGAATCACAAGAGTTAATATAACTCTAAAAATCTAATTCTAATAGGAAACGATCTCCACCGTCCATCCAAGTATCCGATTCACTTTAAAATATTTCTAAATCATCCTTAATGTCACGCCCCGGGTGTAAACCAGAACCCGGGCCCGCCAACAGATCCGCCGTGCACACAGAATTTTCCATGTACACGAAGCGCTGGTAACCTGCTCAGATAGATAATACATAGTAAAAGAGCATAAGCAGAGCTGAACTAAAAGAACTAAAAGTAATCTCAGACTGAAAATATGATACAAGCTGAAATAAGTACAATAAACTCCCAGCTCACTAAACAAAATACAACCAGCTGGCTAAAGCCAGTCCCAAAAGTCGACTACTGTAGTCTGAGATACAAAAAGGGGTACAATAAAAGTCCAGCTACTCTCACAGTCGGGGTAGATGATCTAACTAGTCCGCAATCCTCTTACCTCGATCTGCCGCTGAAAGCCCAGCAGCTCCCACAGATGACTCTGCAAAACAAAGGGAAAGGGAAGCAGAAAACAATAATGGGGGGTGAGAACTACTAGATAAACCAGTAGCCTCCCCTAGTGGGTAAAACCTCTGATGCTGACGCACCCACTAGGAATAAAGAGGCAGAAAGGAAAGAACAGTGGTAAGCAATAAAGACTACTGAAAAGAAACTACCACTACTATGCCTCTAAATGCAGTGCCAAAGGGTGACTGTAAATATGCAACTAAAAAGCTGTCTGCCCAAAGAAACCCAATCATAGGGCCAGGAAATACTGGCACTGCCTGCTCTGTCATCACTCACAACTCACCAACTGACCGGCACCCATCACGGTCTAAAAGCCTACTCCGGAGTGGCACTCGAGGGGAGCGACCCACACGAGTAAAGTATCTCTGTATCAATCATCTCTGTAACCGATGTCTCACAATAGCAGGACTGGATCATGACCATGATCAAAGTGGGAATACTCCATCCACTAATGCAACCCTGATCCCTAATCTGATGTGATAATAACATCCGGTCAACCGCCCAAAATCCGCGGTCACCGCTGAACCCATAGATCTCAATCTGATAAGGTAAAGTCATCTGGTCAACCGCCTAACATCCGCGGTTGCCACCATACCCCCACAATCCCAAAGAAGATTCTAAACTGTCCCAGACTCAATATCCAACTACACTATCTCAAGTGCCCGATCCGACTCGATCATCATGCATCGATAGAGAGGAATAACAGTAAAGCATGTTTTCTCCTAAGTCAAATCCCATAATAAAGTGTTGCAGTAAGATAGTGGCTTAACTAATTGTCCAAATAAGCATGCAAGTGTTCTCTTTTAAAAGCATTTAAAAAGTGACCAAGGTTTCATATAAAGGATCATTTTAAAAATAATATTAGGTTCATATACCACAAGTTATCTATCACATGTATAATTAAGATTCTCTACTATTCCTAGTGTGCAAGTCAACAAAGAGGGAAACGCAACCACCCACCTCGAAAGGCGTGCACAATATACCCAAAAATACCCACTGTCCACTGAGCACACCGTCAGCTGAAACAATATCCTACAACATCACACAAGTGTACACGGTGTAAAAACAATAAGCTCCAAACACATAATTGCTGTTTTTAAAATCAGCACGCAAAACGAGGAATTTCACCTCTGTCCCGAGCTCCTAAAATCTCAGAAAAATCACGGTTGCGTTCCTCGCGAAAAGTAGCCCAAAATCGACTCTTGAATCGCCTCGATCTGATATTCCTACGCGGAGAAACAATTCGTCGAAGTCGCCGCTGTCCAAAAACCCAAACAGCAAAAGAGGGGGTCAAAACACCTCGGGAATCGTGCCAAGGAATCTGAATCCAGAGAAACTATCAACACGGAAAACGAAGCCCTACCTCTTAGGAACACACTGGCGAAGAAATCGTCGAAATCGGACTTCTGTACTGCGCAGGGGACTCCTTGGACTGAAATGCGACGATAACGGGCCGAATTGGGGAAAACCGAGGCACACTGTAAAACCCGAATCGCCGCTGTCGAACTTCCAGAAAATCTGGGAACGCACCACGAGGTAGAAAAATCTATGAGGAACAACTTCTCTTAAGGTCCCTCCCTCCCATTCTCTCTCTAGCTCTCGGAAAATGGCAGAAAAGAGGGGAGGGGGGGCTATTTATAGGCCCAAACAAACAATTGGGAAAATACCCAATGTGTCCCAAGATTCGGGCGGCTACAGTGCGCGGCCCGTTTTCGGGCGCGCACAGTGCGGCCCGGCCCGTGGATTTCCGGGCGGCTACAGTGCGGCCCGGCCCGGCCCGGCCCGCACACGGGATCCCCGCCCGTCCGACCGCCTGTCCGACCCGGCCCAGGGCCCGCCACGCGTCCGCCAAACAGGCGGCAGCCGTGCGGCCCAACGGGAGAGCGCCACGTGTCCCCCGTGATTGGCGGCGCGGTGAGCGCCCCCGCCAATCGCGTGGCGCCACGTGGCCCCGCCCGACCACGTTGTCGGCGGCCGCCGCCGCCCACGCGCGCCCATGTGCGCCCACGTGCGTGGGGGCCGCACCCGCGCGGCCTGCGTGCGCCACGCGCACAAGGGCAACCAATCCCGGGCCGCCACGTGGCGCGCCCCGGTCCACCGTGCACCGCGCCCCCCTCCACGCCTGCCCGGCCTGCCCGCGCTGCCCGCGCACCCTCCCGTGCGCCGCGCGCCCTGCACCGGCCCAACCGCGTGCCGCCACGTGGCCCGCCGGTCCACCGTGCACCGGCGGCCCTTTCCGTGGACCGAGAGTGGCGCGCCGGCCCAATAAGGGCCGCCACGTGTCCCCGGCCGGTCCACAGCTCCCCCCATGCACCATTTTGCGCAGAAAACTTCCGGGGGTCCGTTTTTGGGCATCCGGACTCCAAAATAAATAAGTAAATAGCCGTTTTCAAGCGTTTTTCCGCGCTGAATCCAAATACGGCCTCCGTTTAGCCTGATTCCACTCCAAAAAATTTGGCAAAGTCAGCCAAAGGTCAAGCTTGCTTCCAAATCCACTCTAAGTCCAAACAACACATCACTTTGACATGTTGGGGCCCCACACACCACTAACAGGTGTTCTACACCCCGAACAGGGAAAAAGCCACAGGAAAACCTGGGACACTACATCCTTCCCCCCTAACAAAAGTTTCGTCCTCGAAACTAAACCATACCTCAATCCATAGCCTCGAACAAATAGGGGTAGGCGTCCATCATCTCTGACTCGGGCTCCCACGTCACCTCGCGCTCATCATGATTGCTCCAAAGGATCTTCACATAGGGGATGGTCCGATTGCGCAATTCTTTCACCTCCCGATCTAGAATCCGCAAGGGGCGCTCTTCATATCGCAAATCCTCGCTGATCTCGAGGGGTGCAAAGTCGATGACGTGCGACGGGTCGAAGACGTACCTCCTCAGGGTAGAAACATGAAAAACATCATGGACTCCAGCAAGTCTCGGGGGAAGTGCAAGTCGATAAGCAACTGGCCCGATACGCTCCAACACCTCAAAGGGCCCAATGTATCGGGGGCTGAGTTTCCCGCGGATTCCGAACCTCCTAATCCCCTTGGACGGCGAGACTTTCAGAAATACATGATCTCCAACCTGGAACTCTAAGTCTCGTCGCCGTACATCAGCATAGCTCCTCTGTCGACTCTGAGCGGTCTGAAGATGCTGTCGAATCACCCGGACCTTCTCCTCTGCCTCAAGTAGTATATCTGGCCCCAAGGTCCGTCTCTCGCCTACGTCACTTCAATAAAGTGGTGATCGGCACTTGCGTCCATACAACGCTTCAAACGGAGCCATCTGTATGCTCGCTTGAAAGCTATTGTTGTACGCAAACTCAACCAAGAATAAGTGCCGAATCCAACCTCCGCCGAAATCCAAGACGCAAGCCCTTAGCATGTCCTCCAAGATCTGTATGGTCCGCTCTGAATGCCCATCAGTCTGGGGATGAAAAGCTGTACTGAATCTGAGCTGAGTCCCCATCGCGGTCTGTAAACTCCCCCAAAAACGCGAGGCAAACCTCGGATCTCTATCTGACACAATGGAGGCGGGTACTCCATGCAACCTCACAATCTCATCCAGGTATAACTGAGCTAGTCGCTCGAGTGGCCAAGTAGTCTGCAAAGGCAAGAAATGCGCTGACTTGGTAAGTCGATCCACAACTACCCAGATAGCATCTGCTCCGCCCTGCGCCCTCGGCAGTCCGACCACGAAATCCATCGTGATGTGATCCCATTTCCACTCAGGGATTGGAAGACTTTGTAACTTGCCAGCTGGCACTCGATGCTCAGCTTTTACCTGCTGACAAGTTAAACACTGGGCCACAAATCTCCCGACATCCCTCTTCATGCCATTCCACCAAAAATGTGCCTTGAGGTCCTTATACATCTTAGTCCCCCCAGGATGAAGGGTATAAGGTGTATAATGGGCCTCTCTCAATATCTGCTCTCTGATCTCAGCATCCACTGGTACACATGCCCGGTCCCTGTACCTCAGTACTCCCGCAGCATCCACTGTAAAATCCCCTGACTGATCACTCGGAAGCTGATCTCGAATCCTGGTCAAGTGGGGGTCCTCACTCTGTTTCTCCCTGATCCTGTCCAGCAGAGTGGGCTGCACGACTAATGACGTCAGTCTAGCAGAGACCCCAGGGGACACAACCTCTATCTCGAGCCGTCTCATCTCCTCTAATAGTGGCGCCTGGTCTGTGATCAACATAGACAAACTCTGCACTGCTCTCCTGCTCAATGCATCAGCGACCACATTAGCCTTGCCTGGGTGGTAAAGGATGTCCACATCATAATCCTTTAGTAGCTCTAACCATCTGCGCTGCCTCAAGTTCAGCTCCTTCTGAGTGAACAGGTACTTTAAGCTCTTGTGGTCGGTGTAGATCTCACAATGCTCTCCGTACAGGTAATGGCGCCAAAGCTTCAGTGCAAACACCACGGCAGCGAGCTCCAAGTCATGGGTAGGGTAATTCTTCTCGTAATCCTTGAGCTGTCTCGATGCATAAGCAATTACCCTCCCATCCTGCATCAACACGCAACCGAGTCCACTGTGTGATGCGTCACTGTAGATCACGTATCCTTTCCCCATAACAAGAAGGGAAAGGATAGGGGCGGTCATCAATCTATCCTTCAGCTCCTCGAAGCTCTTCTGGCAGTCCTCACTCCAGATAAACTTAACCCCTTTTCGCGTCAACCGAGTGAGGGGTGTGGAAAGCTTCGCAAAGCCTTCCACAAACCGACGATAATAACCAGCTAATCCCATGAAGCTGCGCACCTCTGATACAGTCATCGGTCGGGGCCAATCTCGAACTGCCTCAATCTTCGCCGGGTCTACAGCTACACCGGCGGCGGAAATCACATGGCCCAAGAAAGCTACCTCCCGAAGCCAAAACTCACACTTTGTCAGCTTGGCATACAACTTCTTCTCCCGTAGAAGTTGTAGCACAGTCCTCAAGTGCTCCTCATGCTCGGCCTCGCTCCGGGAGTAAACCAGGATATCATCAATGAACACCACCACAAAGCGATCCAGAATGGCCGAAATATCCTGTTCATCAAGTCCATAAAGGCGGCAGGGGCATTAGTCAATCCAAACGGCATAACTGTAAACTCATAATGCCCGTACCGTGATCTGAAAGCAGTCTTAGGAATGTCCTCGGCCTTCACCTTCAGTTGGTGATACCCAGACTGTAGATCAATCTTGGAAAATACACAAGACCCTTGCAGCTGATCAAAGAGATCGTCGATGCGCGGCAGAGGGTACTTGTTCTTGATGGTCACTTTATTCAGCTCCCTATAGTCCACACACAGTCTAAGTGACCCATCTTTCTTCTTCACGAATAGCACCGGTGCTCCCCAGGGCGACACACTGGGTCTAATGAAACCCTTATCCATCAAGTCTTGCAACTGTGCTTTAAGCTCTCTCAGCTCAGCTGGTGCCATCCGATAAGGAGCCTTAGAGATTGGCGCAGTTCCTGGAACTACGTCAATCACAAACTCGATCTCTCTGTCGGGCGGCATACTAGTCAGCTCAGGTGGAAACACATCCGAAAACTCGCGGACGATAGGAATATCCCCGAGTCCCGGTGCCGCCGTAAGCCCCTCAACAACACTAGCCAAAAAGGCTACACATCCACGATGAATCATCCGCCTCGCTCGGGAAGTTGAAACCATAGAGGCAAAGAAAGCACTCTGACATCCCCGGTACACCAACACTTCCTGGCCTGGCTCTCTAAAAGTGACAGTCCTCGCGGCACAATCAATAGTCGCGAAATACCGAGCCAGCCAGTCCATCCCAAGAATCACATCAAAGTCCCTCAGCTGTCTCAAGACCAACAGGTCTGCTGGCATAATCCAGGACTCGATCTGCATCGGGCAGGACCAACAACACTCCTCCACGTGCAAAGTGTGATCGGGAATCTGAACCTCTCGTGCACGTGGCAACAGTCCTACCTCTAACCCATGTAATGATGCAAAAGATCTACTAATGAAAGAATGTGATGCTCCAGTATCAAATAAGGTACGAGTCCTAATGCCAGAGAGTAAAGTGATACCTGCCACCACATGGTCTGCCGCTGAAGAATCCTCTACCTGTGCAGCATACACTCGCCCACTCTGAGCTGGAGGGCGATAATCGGTGGGATGGGAAGAAGATGGCTTGCTCGCTAGAGCATAAGGCCGCTGAGCCGTCGACCGCTGCTGCGATGATGCTGGGGCAGATGCTGAAGAAGGAGCGGCTGAGGTCGAAAAGGGGCACGCAGCTCGAATGTGCCCTGGCTGTCCACATCCGTAGCAGCGACCCCATCGCTGGTCGCAAGTGCCGGGGAAGTGCGGACCTCCACAGAAGATACAACTGCTGGGAGCCCGTGACTGTCGGGACTGCTGTTGTTGAGACTGTCGCTGTTGCTGTGGCTGCCGCTGAGATCCGCGCTGCGACGACTGCGATTTCTGCTGCTGCTGCTGCTGGGGCCTCTGGGATCCACCAGGCCCTCGCCGCTCCGAACGCCCACGGCCCTGAAACTGAGGCGGTGGCGGTCGGGGCGGCCTCCAAGTACTGGCCTGTCCCCCCACATCCTGGGCTGGTCGCTTTCTGTCGGAGCCCTGAGCGACCGCGGCCCGCTGTCTGGCCACCACCTGATCACCTCTCTCCACCCACTGTGCATGCTCTGCGGCTGCATCCAGAGTCTGAAATCTCTGAGCATGCACCAGGGTGTAAATCTCTGGACGAAGGCCTCCCTCGAACATCTCAACCTGGTGCGGCCCGTCACGAGCGACGAAGGGCACGCAGTTCAACAACTCCATGAACTCCTGGAAATAGGCATGGGCCGATCGCTCGCCCTGCTGCAGGTTCTTCAAATCGTCCTCCAACTTCTTCTTCACACTGGTCGAAAAATAGGTGTCCAGCACCAACCGCCGGAACTCCTCCCAGGGCAGCTGCCGAGAAATCCGGAACTCCGGTGGCTCCACCCGCTGCCACCAAAAATCAGCATCCCCGTCCAAACAGTGCACCGCCATGTGCACTCGATACTTCGGGTCGATGAAGAAATTCCGAAAAAGCTTCTCCATCGCAGAAAGCCATTTCCCAACAGCCGAGGGCGGGGCATCCCGCCCTGAGAATCTCGGTGGTCCCCGCTTAACAAACTGGGCGAGTTTGTCAGCAAAATCCCGCTCCTCCTCCGCGGTCAAAGGCTGAAAGGCTCCAGGAGCCCCACTACTCGAAGATGGCGCTGACGGCACAAAAGGTGCAACAGGAGGCACAAAGGCCTCAGGAACAGCTGGGGGTGGTGTCTCTCTCTGCGCGAGCAGCTGATCAATCCTCTGCTGCTGCTGACGATGGCTCTCCGCCAATTGGGCCATCATGGCCCGCAACTCACCAATCTCAGTGGATCCCGTCTGCTCCGGCTCAACAGGGGGTGTAGGGGCACCCAGAGCGGGAATCCGACGTCGGGGAGGCATCCTGCCACAAGAAAACACGAATCAGTAACATAACCCCACACGACCCAATCTAGCGAAAGTCAAAGACATCCCCCAATTTCTGCGACTTTATGTTGTCTGCAGCCAACATAACGGTCCACCAGAAATTGGGTATGTCGATCCCTCCTCACTCACTGGAAGAGTCCAATAAATAAATCAACGACTTTCGCAAAGTGTCACGCCTCTCACGCCCTATCATCCTAGGGTCTGCCAAAAGCCTAGGGTTTCCTAAGTCCCAACTGACCTATCCCTAAGCTCTGATACCAACTTAATCTGTCACGCCCCGGGTGTAAACCAGAACCCGGGCCCGCCAACAGATCCGCCGTGCACACAGAATTTTCCATGTACACGAAGCGCTGGTAACCTGCTCAGATAGATAATACATAATAAAAGAGCATAAGCAGAGCTGAACTAAAAGAACTAAAAGTAATCTCAGACTGAAAATATGATACAAGCTGAAATAAGTACAATAAACTCCCAGCTCACTAAACAAAATACAACCAGCTGGCTATAGCCAGACCCAAAAGTCAACTACTGTAGTCTGAGATACAAAAAGGGGTACAATAAAAGTCCAGCTACTCTCACAATCGGGGTAGACGATCTAGCTAGTCCGCAATCCTCTTACCTCGATCTGCCGCTGAAGGCCCAGCAGCTCCCACAGATGACTCTGCAAAACAAAGGGAAAGGGGACAGAAACAACAATGGGGGTGAGAACTACTAGATAAACCAGTAGCCTCCCCTAGTGGGTAAAACCTCTAATGCTGACGCACCCACTAGGAATAAAGAGGCGAAAAGGAAAGAGCAGTGGTATGCAATAAAGACTGCTGAAAAGAAACTACCACTACTATGCCTCTAAATGCAGTGCCAAAAGATGACTGTAAATATGCAACTATAAAGCTGACTGCCCAAAGAAACCCAATCATAGGGCCAGGAAATACTGGCACTGCCTGCTCTGTCATCACTCACAACTCACCAACTGACCGGCACCCATCACGGTCTAAAAGCCTACTCCGGAGTGGCACTCGAGGGGAGCGACCCACACGAGTAAAGTATCTCTGTATCAATCATCTCTGTAACCGATGTCTCACAATAGCAGGACTGGATCATGACCATGATCAAAGTGGGAATACTCCATCCACTAATGCAACCCTGATCCCCAATCTGATGTGATAATAACATCCGGTCAACCGCCCAAAATCCGCGGTCACCGCTGAACCCATAGATCTCAATCTGATAAGGTAAAGTCATCTGGTCAACCGCCTAACATCCGCGGTTGCCACCATGCCCCACAATCCCAAAGAAGATTCTAAACTGTCCCAGACTCAATATCCAACTACACTATCTCAAGTCCCGATCAGACTCGAGCATCATGCATCGATAGAGAGGAATAACAGTAAAGCATGTTTTCTCCTAAGTCAAATCCCATAATATAGTGTTGCAGTAAGATAGTGGCTTAACTAATTGTCCAAATAAGCATGCAAGTGTTCTCTTTTAAAAGCATTTAAAAAGTGACCAAGGTTTCATATAAAGGATCATTTAAAAATAATATTAGGTTCATATACCACAAGTTATCTATCACATGTATAATTAAGATTCTCTACTATTCCTAGTGTGCAAGTCAACAAAGAGGGAAACGCAACCACCCACCTCGAAAAGCGTGCACAATATACCCAGAAAATACCCGCTGTCCTCTAAGCACACCGTCAGCTGAAACAATATCCTACAACATCACACAAGTGTACACGGTGTAAAAACAATAAGCTCCAAACACATAATTGCTGTTTTTACAATCAGCACGCAAAACGAGGAATTTCACCTCTGTCCCGAGCTCCTAAAATCCCAGAAAAATCACGGTTGCGTTCCTCGCGAAAAGTAGCCCAAAATCGACTCTTGAATCGCCTCGATCTGATATTCCTACGCGGAGAAACAATTCGTCGAAGTCGCCGCTGTCCAAACACCCAAACAGCAAAAGAGGGGGTCAAAACACCTCGGGAATCGTGCCAAGGAATCGGAATCCAGAGAAACTATCAACACGGAAAACGAAGCCCTACCTCTTAGGAACACACTGGCGAAGAAATCGTCGAAATCGGACTTCTGTACTGCACAGGGGACTCCTCGGACTGAAATGCGACGATAACGGGCCCAGATTGGGGAAAAACCGAGGCACACTGTAAAACCCGAATCGCCGCTGTCGAACTTCCAGAAAATCTGGGAACGCACCACGAGGTAGAAAAATCTATGAGGAACAACTTCTCTTAAGGTCCCTCCCTCCCATTCTCTCTCTAGCTCTCGGAAAATGGCAGAAAAGAGGGGAGGGGTGGGCTATTTATAGGCCCAAACAAACAATTGGGAAATACCCAATGTGTCCCAAGATTCGGGCGGCTACAGTGCGCGGGCCCGTTTTCGGGCGCGCACAGTGCGGCCCAGCCCGTGGATTTCCGGGCGGCTACAGTGCGGCCCGGCCCGGCCCGGCCCGCACACGGGATCCCCGCCCGTCCGACCGCCTGTCCGACCCGGCCCAGGGCCCGCCACGCGTCCGCCAAACAGGCGGCAGCCGTGCGGCCCAACGGGAGAGCGCCACGTGTCCCCCGTGATTGGCGGCGCAGTGAGCGCCCCCGCCAATCGCGTGGCGACACGTGGCCCCGCCCGACCACGTTGTCGGCGGCCGCCGCCGCCCACGCGCGCCCATGTGCGCCCACGTGCGTGGGGGCCGCACCCGCGCGGCACTGCGTGCGCCACGCGCACAAGGCCAACCAATCCCGGGCCGCCACGTGGCGCGCCCCGGTCCACCGTGCACCGCGCCCCCCTCCACGCCTGCCCGGCCTGCCCGCGCTGCCCGCGCACCCTCCCGTGCGCCGCGCGCCCTGCACCGGCCCAACCGCGTGCCGCCACGTGGCCCGCCGGTCCACCGTGCACCGGCGGCCCTTTCCGTGGACCGAGAGTGGCGCGCCGGCCCAATAAGGGCCTGCCACGTGTCCCCGGCCGGTCCACAGCTCCCCCCATGCACCATTTTGCGCAGAAAACTTCCGGGGGTCCGTTTTTGGGCAACCAGACTCCAAAATAAATAAGTAAATAGCCGTTTTCAAGCGTTTTTCCGCGCTGAATCCAAATACGGCCTCCGTTTAGCCTGATTCCACTCCAAAAAATTTGGCAAAGTCAGCCAAAGGTCAAGCTTGCTTCCAAATCCACTCTAAGTCCAAACAACACATCACTTTGACATGTTGGGGCCCCACACACCACTAACAGGTGTTCTACACCCCGAAACAGGGAAAAAGCCACAGGAAAACCTGGGACACTACACTTAATATTTAGGAACAAGATTGGGATCAAATTCAACATATTCAATCCATCGCGTAGTTGAGTACCGTGATATCGACTCGAAATATGGTTTTACATAATCCAACAATTCTCCCGCTTAAAAATATATGTCGAATTTCATAAAATACAAAATTAGAGATCTTGCCAAATTCCCGATCTCCTCACGTAGCTCCAAGACCAAGAGAAGTCATACTCCAATTGAACTTCTCTCGAGTCACCGGCTTCTTTAAAATATCCGCTGGATTCGCATCTGTGTGAATTTTCAACAATGAGATAAAATCCCCATCCACCACATCTCTCACGAAGTGATAACGAATATCAATGTGTTTCGTCTGAGAGTGAAACACCGGTTTTTTCGCCAAGTGTATTGCACTTTGACTATCACAATTCACTCCCACCACATCTTACTTCACTTTCAATTCTCCTAAAAGTCTTTTTAACCAGATAGCCTCCTTACAAGCATGTGTCACTGCTATATACTCCGCCTCCATCGTCGACAAAGCGACTACCGACTGAAGCTTCGACTCCCAGCTAATAGCACTACCGCTCATGGAGAAAACATAACATGTGGTAGACTTTCTCCCGTCTTTATCTCCTGCGAAATCTGCATCCACATATCCGACGCACTCCAAATCCGCAGAACCATAACAGAGTGAGAAATTTACAGTTCTCTCAAATATCTGAGAATCCACTTCATTGCATTCCAATGTTCACAATCTGAATTCGCCATATACCGATTCACTGCTCCCACTGCTTGAGCAATATCGGGTCTCGTGCACACCATGGCAAATATAAGACTCCCTACTGTCGATGAATATGGTACCCGAGCCATGTCGGCCTTTTCTGCTTCCGTACCCGGTGATTGCTCGGCTGACAATTTTAAATAAATAGAAAATCGGGTAGAAACTGGCTTTGCGTTCTGCAAGTTGAAGCGCCGCAGAACCTTCTCCACATAACTATTCTGTGAAAGCCAAACTTTCCTATTCTTTCTCTCCCGTAGTACCTTCATCCTGAGTATTTGATTCATGGTTCCTAAGTCCTTCATATCGAACTCACCGGCTAATTGAGTTTTCAAGATAGATATTCGACCTTTGTTATTTCCGGCGACCACCAGGTCGTCAACATATAATAACAAAAAACAGAAGCTCCCGTGATTATAATCGCAGAAATATACACAATGATCCGCTTCAAGCCTATCAAAACCCAAACTCATAATGAGGGAATCAAATCGCTTGTACCAACACCTTGGCGCATGTTTCAAGCCATACAACGATTTGTTCAACCGACAAACCAAATATTCCTTATCTTTTTCGACAAAGCCTTCCGGTTGCGACATATATATATATATATATATATATATATATATATATATATATATATATATATATATATATATATATCTCCTCCTCCAGGTCACCATGCAAGAATGCTGTTTTTATATCTATCTGCTCAAGCTCCAAATCCATGACCGCTGCGATCGCCAAAACAACCTGAATAGTGGTAAGACGAACAACCGGTGAGAAGATCTCATCAAAGTCGATTCCCGGCTTCTGAGCATATCCCTTCACCATCAATCTTGACTTGAACCTCTCCATATTCCCATCTGTATCCACCTTAAACACCCACCGACATCCAATCACGTTCATTCCCTTCGGCAAATCAACAAGTTCCCAAGTCTTGTTCTTTCGAATTGACTCCATCTCCTCCTCCATCGTGCATTGCCACTTCCCAACATTGGTCGACTCACAAGCCTCCTTATAAGAAGTCGGCTCATCTTCCTCCGCCAAAGCAACATATGCACTAACATGGTTAGCAAAAGGAATAAATGAAGTGATATAGTCATTATACCTTGCAGAAGGTCTAAAGACCCTCTTAGGACACCCGGAATCTGCTGGCGACTCTACCGGTGAATTTGTATCTTCGGATGATTGCGAAGATTCCAAGTCCAGTTCATCATCAACCACTTCATCGTCCTGCTGTGCTTGCTCAACTTGCACCTCATCGCGCGCTTCAAAGAGCTCAATTGGAAACATAACATCATCATCTTGCTTTTCTTTGGTGCCTTGAAAGGACCCTTCATTGAAGACAACGTCACGACTTACGACTATTTTGTGGGTATTAGTGTTCCACAATCGATACCCATTAACACCTTTCGCATAGCTAAGAAATATACACCTTTGAGAGTTCTTATCCAATTTTGACATTTTCTCCTTCGGTATCCACATATAAGCATCACATCCAAAGACTTCTTCAGAAATTTCCAAACCAAGTGATTTTGTCGGCGCTCGATTAATCAAATAACAAGCCGTGCTCACGGCTTCCACCCAAAATCTCTTGTCGAGTTTTGAGGTACTTAACATGCTACGGGCCCTCTCCATGAGTGTTCTATTTAACCTCTCCGCTACACCGTTTTGTTGCGGTGTACCGGGTACCTTGAGATGCCGTTTAATTCCATGCTTATTACAAAACTCATCAACTTCTCTTGAACAATACTCTCCTCCGTTATAAGAATGTAGGCACTTAATTTTTAAATCCTTTTCATTCTCTACAAGAGTTTTGAACTTCTTAAAAGTCTCAAACACATCAGACTTTCGCCTTAGAATATACACACAAGCCTTCCAAGAGTAATCATCAATGAATGAAATGAAGTAAGAACATTCGCCAAACGAAGTAAAGGGCGACTCCCAAGTATCCGAATGAATCAACTCGAGAACGTCGAACATTAGAAACCGTCCGAATAACATGTCGAACATTAGAAACCGTCCGAATAACACCATCAAATATCTTGATTCGAACGTCTCCCACTCCAATTATCGGGCATGCTATGTTGTCATCCAAATAGATAACTCCACCATCCCGTGACTTATAAGAATGAAACCACTCCCTATAGGGAGCCATGTGGAATGATGCCCCCGAATCGAAGATCTAATGATAAATAAGCTCGAATCTATCCAATGCGACTAACGTATTTCCGTCCTCTGAACTAGCCGACTTAGCATCCGCTTCGCCTATATTACCTTGAAAATTATTTGAATCGGATTTACTATCAACTCTTTTAACCCGACAATCTTTCTTCACGTGCCCCAACTTTCCACAATTCCACCACTTTACTTTCTTTTTGCCCTTGGATTTTGATCTTGACTTTCTTCGATCACCATGCTCCCTCTCGAAAGGTCTTCCCCGTACTATCATAGTCTCCCCCGAATAACTTCCTTGGCTAGACTTTCGTCTCATCTCCTCGGTAAGTAATGATGCAACAACCGAGTCCATCTTAAGGGTTTCAATATGATCAAGTTTATAATTAAATTATCCCAAGTTTCCGGCATCGAGCAAAGTAAAATACTTGTCTTTTCTTCTTCATTGATTCTCACGTTTAGGGCAGCGAGTTTGCTCACGATAGAGTTGAATGTACTTAGATGTTCTTGTATCGGTGCCCCGTCTTTCATCTTTAAATTGTACAATTGTCGCATTAAGAAGATTTTGTTCATTAATGACTTTTCTTCATAGAGATTTTTCAATTTATCCCAAATTCTTTTTGCGGTAGTTTCGGTCTCGACATTGAATAGCACCGAAACCGAATCATCCAGTGCCAAATATAGGTTTGTTACAGCCATCTTGTCCTTCTCTTCAAATTGTTTATCTGTCATTCCTTCCGGATTATTCTCCTTTCCTTGCAGGGCTATCTCACAAACATTTTTAATCAAAACTGCTTGCATCTTCAGTTTTCACAACGCAAAGTTCGCTCCATCAAATCGAGGAATCTCATACTTTGTCGCTGAAACTTTTTCCGCCATCGTTTCACCGTCAACGAATTATGAAGAACCAAACGCTCTAATACCAATTGAAGGGGGAACCGGTCGTGGGGTTACCGAGCACACCCCAACCCATACAGCATACGAGTGCAGCGAAAATAGAATCTTTCGTAGATGAAAGTAAACGAGAACGATCGTAGAAAACAAGTACGAGAATAACTAAGCAAATAAAACGAATAAAAAAACACAAGGACACAAGATTTACGTGGTTCGGCCAATAATGTGTCGACCTACGTCCACGGGCAAGACCACTTCAATGCGTTTTTTGATTAATCCACAGCACAAAAATATAATGAGTAAAATTGGATTAGAAGAAACTCTTTCACGGAGGCTCTTTATGTTTTTCCTCTTAATTAGAATTTTTTTAATGAAGTCCTAAAAAATAAAAGATAAATCACAATAGTTAATATAACTCTAAAAATCTAATTGTAATAGAAAACGGTTTCCACCGTCCATCCGAATCTCCGATTCATTTTAAAATATTTCTAAATTATCTCTAACATTTAGGAACAAGATAGATTAAGATCAAATTAGAATCAAATCCAATATATTTAGCCAATCGCGGAGTTGAGTATAGTAATATCTACTCGAAACATAATTTTACATAATCCAACAACATATACCATCAAATAACACATATTCAGAAAAATTTTAATTTAAAAAATTATAAAATTTTTAATTAAAGGACACTCAAATCAAATGTAGTAAAAAATTAGGCAATAAAGTCACGTAACGATAACATTCACGTGAAGTTTTGGATATTTACAGTAGCCAATAAAATTAAATTTAATACAAAATTCACTATATGAATTTTCCGTACTTAATCTGTCGTGTCTTGATTGCATTTGAAATTAATTGCACTTTTATTCTTCTGTTGAGGGATTCTTTTTTCTTTTTCTATTGAAAGTGGTGCAGTAAATTAATTACTTATTTCCAAATACATTTTTGACTAAATTTATAAAGCAATTTCTTTTTAAGAGTTTGAAGTGACTAAATCTGAAAAGCTAATTTTTTAAGAGTTTGAAGCATGTATTCAGATTCTGGACTTATTTATTCTGGTTGATCAGTATAATATTTATCTATCAACTATGTTCGAGCAAATAATCAAAATATTTATTATAAAAATTTGACGTATCAACCATGTTCGAAAAGATAATCAAATATTATTATAAAAATTTAATGTATCTTTCAAAAATAAATATTACATATTCGTTCGGATGTGAGCGAATAATTGTGAAATCAAAATTTCACTGCTATGGTGCGTTTTGAAGCCATGAATAAATAAAAAATATACATTAGTTATATACACATCGATCACAAACTAAAAAAATTATTATGCATAACTATTTCAAAAAGTTGAAATAGATCTACTTTTTATAAAATAATACGGGATAGAAATGAAAGCTAAATTTCTCACTATTTGTCATTATATGTAGATGAGGATAATGAATAAATAAGGACATGTTAGATGTGACTTCGAAATTTGAAATCGTTTCGATATTATGTGTCCGATTCGTCGACGGTTTCGCGGTGCGACGACAAATTTCATGGATGTTTGTGGTGGAAGCGGAGGGAAATCCGTTAAAATTATTGTTCTTTTTCTTTTGCCATAAAGAGATCGAGCGATTGTACGATTATCTAAAAGTTTTGTATTCTTTTTGTTCCGACAGTAGTGAAACTCTCCTCTTTCGTCCGTAATTTTTTTCTGTAAAATTTTTTTCACGTAAATCTGTGTGTTATTTCTCTATCGTACAATTTTAAATTTATTTTTGTATCGTAATCGTCAATTAATTTCGTTTAATTTATGTGCTCATTGCTAGCACATGTAATTGTAACAATTGTTAGAATTATGATGTTTTTAAATATTTGTAAGGTTAGTAGCAAAAATTAATAGGTACTGACAAAATGAAAAAAAAAAAAAAAAGCTTTGTAAAAGTTGTTCATTGAATAGCGAAATTTTTTTACTAGTTACTTCAGAAGTGGCTAGTAAAATTTATTCAATTTTAAAATAGATAGAAGGTAACATATACATCGATCTAATTTGGAGGGTATAAAAAGTATTTTTCAAACGTATGTATGGAAACACCCCTCAACTATAATGCATTCTAAAATAGCGCCCTCTAGTTTTAAGCCAGTAACAACTTTTACTTTATTCATTTTAGCTCTAATATTTCCTTAAGCTAAAAGATTATTCAAAATTAAAAACAAAATTAGTTTTCAATCATTAATTTATCTACTTTATTTGGTGAAAAGAAAGTAAAGTTATTAAATTTTGTGAAATTCCTATGTTTTTAATGGAAATTTCAAATAGTTTGACTATAATCAAAATAAAAATTTTGAGGGGTCAAATATAGAAAATAAAGTTTTGGGGGCTCTCTAAGAATGGAGCACAGATGAGAGGGTATCTCCATACTCAATATAAGGATAACATTAGTAAGGTGAAATAATTAAATGCACCTAGTGTATACTACATATATGGTGCAACTACAATAATATTTATATAGTTTGTATACTAATTAGAATTTTTAAATGTTTTTCCTATATTTAAGTGGAAAACAAAATATAAATGATAATATAAAGTTTAGCTAGAAAAATTAGAAAAAGATGGTCAAATTATAACAAATATGTTAAATAGTTTAGTATTTATAAATACTTATCATATATATATATATATATATATATATATATATACATATATATATATATATATATATATATAATCCAGCTCGTATGTTTTTAAAAGTACCAAATAATTTGTGCTTATAAATTTTCTACCATTAATTTGTTTAATTTTTTTTAACAAATTTCACTTCTACCATTTTAAAAAACAGAAGCTCAATTATATATATATATATATATATATAGAGAGAGAGAGAGAGAGAGAGAGAGAGAGAGAGAGAGAGAGAGAGAGAGAGAGAGAGTTGGGTTGGAATGCTATGATAGCACCAACCCAACTTTGCCACTCATTTTGTAGCCTTTGGATCGCATTGAGATTCGTGCAGACTCTTTAATGAAAAAACGAAAAAAGAAAAAGTAAAAAAAAAAAGTAAAAAGTAAAAAGCTTTTCTTTTTAATTAAAGACTTGCACGAATCTCAATGCGATCCAAGGCTACAAAATGGGTGGTAAAGTTGGTTGGTGCTATCAATAGCATTCCAGCACAACTCTCTCTCTCTCTCTCTCTCTCTCTCTCTCTATATATATATATATATAGAGAGAGAGAGAGAGAGAGAGAGAGAGAGAGAGAGAGAGAGAGACTACTATGTTATCGATAGCACCAAGCATTTGGTGCTATTAAGTTTTCTACCCTTAGATCAACCCCTTTAATTATTTTTACCCATTAAATTTTATTATTTTCCAACCACCCATTAAACCCAAGGAGCCCACTATCATCTAAACCACACATATTTTAATCTAAGAATTAAAAACTTAATAGCACTAATGACTTGGTGCTATTAATAGCATTTCAGTCTAGCTCTCTCTCTCTCTCTCTCTCTCTCTCTCTCTCTCTCTCTATATATATATATATATATATATATATATATATATATATATATATATATATATATGTATAGTCCGGCTTACTATGCTTGTACAAGTACCAAATAATTGATGCTTGCAACTTTTCTAATTAAAAACTTAATAGCACTAATGACTTGGTGCTATTAATAGCATTTCAGCCTAGCTCTCTCTCTCTCTCTCTCTCTCTCTCTCTCTCTCTCTCTCTCTCTCTCATAATATATATATATATATATTATAATATTATATATATATATATATATTATATATATATATATATATATGTATAGTCCGGCTACTATGCTTGTACAAGTACCAAATAATTGATGCTTGTAACTTTTCTATCGTTAGATCTACCCCTTTGACTAATTTCATCTATTAAACATTCTATTCTACCAACCTACAAGCACCAATTACTTGATACTTTTAAAAGCATAGGAGCTCAATTCTCTCTCTCTCTCTCTCTCTCTCTCTCTCCTCTCTCGATCTCTTATATATCTATATATATATATATTATATATATATATATATATATATATATATATCAAGGATTTAAATGCCGTGACACGGAGTCGTGCCGAAAACTTGCCAGCACGGTATGGCACGGTGCGTGCCGGACAGTGCCGATAAGTGTCGGTCAAAAAAAATATATATGTGCCGATAGAAATGGCATGAAATATTTATTTTCTTTAACAACAGAATTTTCAAATTGCTTATTATATATTTTTATCAAATATTTTAAATTTTATTAAAAAAATTACTTAGTAATTTAAAAAAAAATTGGTTTTGAGCTGTACCATCGGCACGGAGACTGTATCATGCCAATATCTTATTGGCACGATATAGTACGGTAAATACTTAAATCCTTGATATATATATATATATATATATATATATATATATATATATATATATATATATATATATATATATATATATATGTCACGCCCCGAGTTTTAAAAATAAGGTCTGAATTATTATTATTATTTATTTATTTATTTATTTATTTTTTAAAATCAGAGTTCGCAAGCTGGGCGTAACAGACCGCCACATATATAGGAAATCCTCTATCCAAAGGACAGAGACTCCCCTATACATGCACGGCTAGGCTAGTAATCATCATCAGAGAGCAATAAATATTTTAACTAAACAATAATCTAAGCAACAAGAATAATCCAAAATAAAACCTGCTAACATCAACCTGAAATATCCAAATAAAATCTAAGCCGAAATACTAAGAAATGGAAGTCAGCTATAAATCATCGAGAATCTCAATCATCAATATATATCCTCACGGGGATAGCTCTATCGCGATGGTCTCACTCGATCGTCCCGACATCCCTCCACCCGACGGACGTGGAAAATGGTCACCCAAGGGGTGTGAGATACACTGTACATGTATCCCAGTGGGCACGACGAGCCGAGAAATAGCTAATCGTACCTACTGGGTACTAAAATCTGCGGATAGTAATAATCGATGGGTAAAGCTAAAATAACAAATAGTGTCTACTGAAAATCAAATAATTCACAGATAAGACTGAATAGGCAGATAATCAAGCATAAGGAAACTACAGGTAATAAATGCTGGAATCAGGGGATAACTGTAATAATCAAGCATAAGGAAAATGCAGGTAATAAATGCTGGAATCAGGGGATAACTGTAATAATCAAGCATAAGGAAACTGCAGGTAATAAATGCTGGAATCAGGGGATAACTGTAATAATCAAGCATAAGGAAACTGCAGGTAATCAATGCTGGAATCAGGGAATAACTGTAATAATCAAGCATAAGGGAACTGTAGATAGATAATGCTAGTAATCATGACATAACTGAAAAATCAAGCATAACTGAGCAGCGAAGGTACAAGGTAAATAGCTATAAGTGACAGTGCAAGCTGAGAATGATGCGTCAAAAATAAAAACCCAAGTACCCAATCATGTGCCAATGTTGGTCTCACAGAACCTCAGGCAAAAACCACTGATCCGCACCCGATCCGCTGACAATAACCCGGCACTCTCAGATGCAATCGGGGCTCATGGGTCCAATCTCAAGACCACTTTACCGGTAAAGAACAATCTCCACGGGGAGCGACCTCGGCCATGTTCGTGAAGTACAGCAGCGCGTGGCAATCATCATAATGCTGAATCTCACGGTCTAGTGACCGGGTAGTCGGCAACATGCCGAGATCCCAACAGGGAATCATCTATCTGTATATATCGATCAGGATCTATCATGCATATCTGAATATAAAGCATGTATCATAAGTGATATGAAATAGCAGGAATCATCGATCATGACATCTCTATACTAAGATATAAAAGCTGACAATCAGATAACATGATGTGTCCAAAGAAGTCAATGTCTATCAGGAGAGATCATATGGTATATAGGCAAAATCATCAGAACTAAATCAAGAACAGGCAACATCATCAGGACTAAGTCAAGAACAGGCAAAATTATCAGGGCTAATTCAAGAACGGGTAAAATCATCATGGCTAAATCCAGAACAGGTACAATGAAGAACAGGTGTACATGATATGTCTAAAGAAATCAATATCTGTCAATATAGGTCATATAGATAAAATCAGCAGGGCTAATCAAAAACCGGTGTCCGACTGGACTAAAGCAACCAGAGGGCCGAAAAGATAAAGCCCGGACCGAAGATAACTGTAGGATCCCTGAGCTCCATACAGCCTTTTTCCCGCATTTTCACTGTGCAAACACCTATTGATGGTGTATTCGGCCCATAGCGCATCAAATGGATGCCACAGATGGACCCTGTGAAGCTTTGGCTTGTTGTGTGTGGCCGTCGGCTGTTTTTGCCGAATGTTAGAGAGGTTTTAGGCCGAAGTGGAGGTTGGATTTTGGTTTCCGTCGTTTTGGAGCTTGTCTGCCTATCCGGGAGCCCATTCGGGGTGTTTGAGTGGTTTGCGCGCTTTTTGGAACCAAGAATTCGTCCCGGCGCGAAAAATAGATTAAATTTACCTTTCCGGGAGCCTCCGGCAAATTTTGGAGGTGGATTTTGGCGAAACGGACACCGTTTTTGGAATCAGCGCGCGAAAACGGTCAAGATGGGCTATTTTCTTGCTGTTTTTGAGCTTGCGGTTACTGTTCACGCCGGAACAGTGTCTTCGGCGATCGCCGGCGGCGGCGGGCAGCGGCGGAAGGCGGCGGAGGGCGCTCGGGCAGGCGTTTAGCGGCCGCGGGCAGGCGGCTGAGGGCGCGGGCAGGCGGCTGTGGGCGCGGGCAGGAACGCGGTCCACCGCGGAGGGCGTGCGCCGGGGGCGGGCCACGTGGCGCTTTTCGGTTGGCCGGTGCAGAAGGCGCGGTCCACGGAATTTGGGCCCGGGTGCACGGTGAACCGGGTGGACACGTGGCATGCGGTTACTGGTGCGGTGTTGTGCGCGCGGTCCACGCGGGGAGTGGAGCAGGGACCGGGGCAGGTGCCGTACGGGGGGCAGGTGGCCGTACGGGCGGGGGCAGGCGCGACGTGCGCGGTGCACGGCGCGACGTGCGCGGTGCACGGTCGCCGGGGGCCACGTGGCGCGCCGCCATTGGCGGGCGCAGGTGCGCCGGGCGCAGCGGGGCCCGAGGGACCACTGTTTGGGCCACGTGGCGGGCCTGGGCCATTTCGGGCTTGCACAGTAATGGGCCGGGCCCATTACTGTAGCAGCCCGAAAAATTCGGGCGCCCGAAAGTGGGGACATATAGGGTATTTCTCCAAAAGATTTTTCTTCAGCCTATTTATACCCAACCCGAGCCTCCTTCCTCTATTTTTTTCTCTCAACCCTCACCCCATCTGCCCGAGCCACCTTAAGGAGATTTGTTCATCTCTTAATCCTTGATCTTCCTGCCAAGTTCTAGGATTTTAGGAGGCTCGAATCCCGAGGTTCCCCATTTTACGGTGCGGCGCGACGTTGCATTCCTGGGTTCTTCTTCGGCGCAGCGACAGTGTTTTAGCTCCCCTGGGCTACCCCGAGATCATTTTGCTGTGATTCTTGCGCCGGCAGACTCCTAAGAGGTAGGACTTCATCTTTTGTTTTGGTCGCGCTTTCCCATTTCGAGGTTTTGGCACGGATCCCGAGGCAAACAGTGACCCCTTTTTCTGTGTGGATTTCCTTGACAGCAGCGGAGTATTTTGGCCATATCTTCGCGCACGAGCGTCAGACGGAAACGAGCTTGTACAACTTTTTCATCTACGGATCGCAAGGAACGCGCTCGTATTTTTATTGGATTTTCTAGAGGATTATTTCGAGGTGAAAATCACTGTTTTCTCAGTGAACAGTGCACAGTCCTTAGCACAGATTTTGTATGATGTACCCCTCTTGCCGAATTTTTATCTTGACTTACCGAACTCAGATTTGGGCGTGCAAGGTACCGTTGCGAAGCTATCGACGCGAGGATCGCCGTGATATTTTTCTTGGAATTTTCTGGGCACTTTCTGCAGGTGATAATTTAGCAGTTTTGGGACGTTGTTGTATGTGGATTATGACAGTATTTGGGAGCCTAAGTGTTTTAGTGGACTTTGTATTGTACCAGGAGTGTTTCGGGTGTGCTGAACTTGTGGAGCAAGGATTTGGAGTTTTGGTATTTTCTAGCTGTACGGACTTGGACAGTTGCACTTCAGGTGGGTGGTTGTTGTACTCCTCTCCTTTGGTATGCCCACTAGGAATATCAGAGTACCCCTGATTTGATGATGCTAAATGTGTTGATTGGTAGACTTGCATGCTCTAGGGAATTAATTATTGGTTATTGATCCATGATAAATTATTGTTAGAATGATTACTTATTTAATCGCTTAATTATTCTGGACTGTATGTTTAGGGGCAGAATAGAAATTGAGGACTGCAAAATTGATGATTGTTCATATGAGACTGTCACCTTAGCTTATGTTCTCTAAACTGATTATTCTTGGAAATTGGACAAAATATTGGAACAATGCATGATTAAACGGGTCACATAATTATGTCATCTTTTACTGCTATACTATCTTTGGGACTTGACTTAGGAGAAACCATGCATTTATTCTTTTCTTCTCCTATTATTGATAGACTTGAGGCATAGTCGCTCGGGTTCGAGCGGGTGTTGGACAGTGTAGTCAGGTATTGGGGATTTGGGACAGGTTGGGTTTTGACAGGGTGTTGCGGCGACCACGGATCTTGGGTGGTTGACCGGGTTGTACTATTGCATCAGATTGGGTGTTGGGGATCGGGCTTTCTTTAGTGGAGGGTTTTCCCACTTCGATTTGTCTGATCCAGTCCTGCTATATGAGATATTGAGACATGATTACTTTACTCGTGTGGGTCGCTCCCCTCGAGTGCCACTCCGGAGTGTGCGCGGCGGATCGAGGCCACTCCGGATTAGGCTTTCGACGGTGCCGAGGCCGATCTGTTTTACTTCGGGGTGATGCGTATGGCAGTTCGGTCAGTACCCCACAGCAGAGCAGGCAGTGCCAGTGTTCACTGGCGGTCAGATTGGGTCATTTTGACAGGCTTCTTGATACTGATGCATCACTTTTCCATCCTTATTGGTTATCATGTAGAGGCATATTAGGGATAGCACTTTATCAGTTGTCATTTATCTGCACCCCCTTTCTCTTCCTTTCCCTTTTTGCCTCTGATCACCTGGTGGGCATATCTGAGCTGAGGCTTTACCCACTAGGGGAGGCTACTGTTTATAGTAGTACTTACCCCCATTGTCTTTTCTTGTTTCTTTTCCCCTTGTTTTGCAGAGTCCTCTGTGGGAGTTGCTGGGCCGTCAGCAACTGATCGAGGTAAGCGGATTGCGGACTAGATAGAGAGCCACCGAGGGTTGTAGCTGGAGATTTTGGGTACCTGGACTTCTCAGACAGTTTTTGTTTTTCTTTTTGGGTCTGGCTTCTGCCAGCTGTTTGTATTTAGTGGTGAGCTGGGAGAGACATCTGTATTTTATTTTACTGTTGTACCTTTTACTTCCAGCTTCTGTCTGAGATACAGTAGTTTTAGTTTAGCTCTGATTATTATGCTCTTTTATTATTATTTCTTATCTGAGCAGGTTACCGACGCTTCGTGTATGTGGGAAATACCGCATGCACGGCGGATCTGTAGACGGGCCCGGGTTCTGGTTTACACCCGGGGCGTGACAGATTAAGTTGGTATCAGAGCTTAGGGATAGGTCAGTTGGGACTTAGGAAACCCTAGGCTTTTGGACAGACCCTAGGATGATAGGGCGTGAGTGGCGTGACATTTTGCGAAAGTCGGTGATTTTTATAGTTAACTCTTCCTGTGAGTGAAGAGGGATCGACATAGTCTATTTCTGTTGAACCATTATGTTGGCTGCAGACAACATAAGGTTACAGAAATAGGGGGATGTCTTTTGACTTTCGCCAGATTGGGTCGTGTGGGGTTTTGTTGCTGATGTTTGGTTTCTTGTGGCAGGATGCCTCCTCGACGTCGGATTCCCACTCGGGGTGTCCCTTCACCCCCTGTTGAGCCAGAGCAGCCTACACCCCCCGAGCTTACTGAGTTGAGGGCCTTGGTGGCCCAGTTGGCGGAGGGTCAGCGCCGCCAGGAGCAGAGGATTGAGCAGCTGCTTGCTCAGAGGGAGGCACCACCCCCAGCTGTTCCTGAGGCCCCTGTGCCTCCTGTTGCACCTTTTGTGCCGTCAGCGCCATCTTCGAGTAGCGGGGCTCCTGGAGCTATTCAGCCTTTGACTGCGGAGGAGGAGCAGGATTTTGCTGACAAACTCTCCAAGTTTGTTCAGCGGGGACCACCTAGATTCTCGGGGCGGGATGCTCAGCCCCGGGCTGTTGGGAGATGGCTTTCTGCGATGGAGAAGCTTTTTCGGGACTTCTTCATCGACCCGAGGTATCGAGTGCACATGGCGGTGCACTGTTTGGACGGAGATGCTGATTTTTGGTGGCAGCGGGTAGAGCCACTGGAGTTCCGGATCACTCGGCAGTTGCCTTGGGAGGAGTTCAGACGGATGGTGTTGGACACCTATTTTTCTACCAGTGTGAAGAAGAAGTTGGAGGACGACTTGAAGAATCTGCAGCAGGGCGATCGATCGGCCCATGCCTATTTTCAGGAGTTCATGGAGTTGCTGAACTGTGTGCCCTTCGTCGCTCGTGACGGTCCGCACCAGGTTGAGTTGTTCGAGGGAGGCCTTCGTCCAGAGATTTACACACTTGTGCATGCTCAGAGATTTCAGACCCTGGAGGCAGCCGCAGAGCATGCACAGTGGGTGGAGAGAGGTGATCAGGAGGTGGCCAGACGGAGGGCCGCGGTCGCGCAGAGTTCCGACAGGAAGCGACCAGCCCCAGAGGACGGGGGACAGGCCAGCTCATGGAGACCGCCACGGCCGCCGCAGTCCCAGTCTTATGGCCGTGGGCGATCTGAGAGGAGAGGGCCTGGTGGACCCCAGAGAGCAGCATCAGCAGCAGCACCAGCAGCAGAGATCGCAGCAGAGGCAGCAGAGATCTCAGCAGCAGTCCTCGAGACAGCAGCAGCAGCAGCCGAGACAGCCCCGATCTTCTGACCGATGTATTTTCTGTGGGGTCAGCATGCCGCCATTACTTGTGACCAGAGATGGGGTCGATGCTTCCGTTGTGGACAGCCAGGGCATGTGCGAGCTACTTGCCCCCTTACTACTTCCTCGGCACCTTCTTCGGCATCGGCTCCATATCCCCCTCAGCAGCAGCGGCCACCAGCTCAGCGGCCTTATGCTCCAGCGAGCAGGCCGTCCACCTCTTATCCTACAGATTCTCGACCTCCAGCACCGAGCGGGCGGGTGTATGCCGCCCAGTTAGCAGATTCTTCAGCGGCAGACCAGGTGGTGGCAGGTATTACTCTACTCTTTGGTATTCGGGCTCGCACTTTATTCGACACTGGAGCATCTCATTCTTTCATTAGTCGAGCATTTGCATCCCTTCATGGTCTAGAGGTAGAGTCCTTGTCACATGCATTAGAGGTGCGGATTCCTGATCATATTTTGCATGTCGAGGAGCGTTGTGTGGCTTGCCCGGTGCAGTTGGGGCCTTGGATTTTGCCTGCAGACTTGCTTGTCTTGCAGCAGCTCCAGGATTTTGACTTGGTGCTAGGGATGGATTGGCTGTCACGGTATTCCGCCACTATCGACTGCAGAGAGAGGACGGTGACTCTTCGCGAGCCAGGACAGGAGGAGTTCATCTTCAGAGGCTGCCAGAGCACGCTGTTCGCAGCGACCATTTCCTCGGCGAGAGCTAGGAGGATGATGAGCAGAGGTTGCACTGCCTTTTTGGCCACTGTGGTGGAGGTGCCTACGGCGGCACTGGGACTCGAGGATATCCCTATTGTCCGAGAGTTCCCAGATGTGTTTCCCCCTGAGTTGACGACGATGCCGCCGGAGAGGGAGATTGAGTTTGTGATTGATGTAGTCCCTGGGACTGCACCAATCTCAAAGGCACCCTATAGGATGGCGCCAGCTGAGTTGAGGGAGTTGAAAGCCCAGCTTCAGGATCTTTTGGATAGGGGCTTCATCAGACCCAGTGTTTCTCCGTGGGGAGCGCCTGTGTTGTTTGTGAAGAAGAAGGATGGGTCACTTCGGTTGTGTGTGGATTATAGGGAATTGAACAAAGTGACCATCCGGAACAAGTATCCCCTCCCCCGGATTGATGATTTGTTTGATCAGTTGCAGGGAGCATCGGTGTTCTCGAAGATTGATCTGCAGTCCGGTTACCACCAGCTGAGGGTGAGGGCCGAGGACATCTCCAAGACGGCTTTCAGATCGCGGTACGGGCATTATGAGTTTACTGTGATGCCTTTTGGGTTGACTAATGCCCCTGCCGCATTCATGGACTTGATGAACAGGATATTTCAGCCGTTTTTGGACCGGTTTGTGGTGGTGTTTATAGATGATATTCTGATCTACTCCCGGAGTGATCTGGAGCACGAGGAGCACTTGAGGACCGTGCTACAGCTTCTGCGAGAGAAGAAGCTGTATGCTAAGTTCAAAAAGTGCGAGTTTTGGCTCCGGGAGGTTGCCTTTCTGGGTCATGTTGTTTCAGCTGCTGGAGTGGCGGTGGATCCGGCCAAGGTGGATGCTATTCGAGATTGGCCGAGGCCGACGACTATCACCGAGGTGCGGAGCTTTCTTGGTTTGGCGGGCTACTATCGGCGTTTTGTGGAAGGCTTTGCGAAGCTTTCCTCTCCCCTCACTCGTCTGACCAGGAAAGGGGTTAAGTTTGTTTGGAGCGAGACTTGCCAGAGCTGTTTTGAGGAGCTGAAGCAGAGATTGATGACCGCTCCAATCCTTGCCCTCCCAGTTATGGGGGAAGGATTTGTGATTTACAGTGATGCCTCACATAGTGGTCTGGGGTGTGTGTTGATGCAGCATGGTAGGGTGATTGCCTATGCTTCACGGCAATTGAAGGACTATGAGAAAAATTACCCTACTCATGATCTGGAGTTGGCAGCGGTGGTGTTTGCTCTGAAGCTGTGGCGGCATTACTTGTATGGAGAGCATTGCGAGATATATACTGATCACAAGAGCTTGAAGTATCTGTTCACCCAAAAGGAGCTGAATTTGAGGCAACGCCGGTGGTTGGAGCTGTTAAAGGATTATGATCTGAGTATCCTTTATCATCCCGGCAAGGCCAATGTTGTGGCAGATGCTTTGAGCAGGAGGACGAGTCTGAGCTTATTGATCTCGCAGCAGGCGCCGTTGGTCGAGCAGATGAGGCGGTTACAGCTGGAGGTAGTATCCCCTGGGGTCTCTGCTAGACTCATGTCTATGGTCTTGCAGCCCACTCTGTTGGAGAGGATCAGGGACACTCAGAGTGAGGACCCCCACTTGACGAGGATCAGGACGCAGCTTCAGGCGGATCAGACAGGGGATTTTTCTGTGGATAGCTCGGGAGTACTGCGGTACAGGGACCGAGTGTGTGTGCCTATGGATCAGGAGATTAGAGATCAGATTTTGAGGGAGGCCCATTATACACCTTATACCATCCATCCTGGAGGTACTAAGATGTATAAGGACCTCAAGGCACAGTTTTGGTGGCCCGGAATGAAGCGGGACATTGGGAGATTCGTAGCTCACTGTTTAACTTGCCAGCAAGTGAAGGCAGAGCATCGCGTTCCTGCTGGCAAGTTGCAGAGTCTTCCAATTCCCGAGTGGAAATGGGACCACGTCACTATGGATTTCGTCACTGGATTGCCGAGGGCGCAGAGCGGGGCAGATGCGATCTGGGTTATTGTGGACAGACTCACCAAGTCGGCGCACTTCTTACCGGTTCAGATGACTTGGTCACTGGAGCGTCTGGCACAGTTATATTTGGATGAGATAGTGAGGCTTCACGGTGTACCTGCTTCGATTGTGTCAGATCGAGACCCGAGATTCGTGTCACGCTTTTGGGGGAGTTTGCATTCTGCATTGGGGACTCAGCTCAGGTTTAGCACCGCTTTCCACCCACAGACCGATGGACAGTCAGAGCGCACCATACAGACCCTCGAGGATATGTTGAGAGCGTGCGTTATGGATTTTGGAGGAGGGTGGTACCGACACTTATCTTTGGTTGAGTTCGCGTACAACAACAGCTATCAGGCGAGCATCCAGATGGCTCCGTTTGAGGCGTTGTATGGACGCAAGTGTCGGTCTCCCTTATATTGGAGTGACGTGGGTGAGAGGAGGACTTTGGGACCGGATTTACTTTTGGAGGCAGAGGAAAAAGTCAGATTATTCGCCGACATCTTGAGACAGCCCAGAGTCGTCAGAGGAGCTACGCCGATACTCGACGGCGAGACCTGGAGTTTCAGGTTGGTGATCATGTCTTCTTGAAGGTCTCGCCCTCGAAAGGGGTCCGGAGATTTGGAGTGCGGGGGAAGCTCAGTCCCCGCTTTATTGGACCCTTTGAGGTACTTGACAGAGTTGGTCCTGTGGCATACAGAGTTGCCTTACCCCCACGCCTGGCCGGAGTTCATGATGTCTTCCACGTCTCAGCTCTGAGGAGATATGTTTTTGACCCGTCGCACGTGATTGACTTCACTTCGTTGGAGATCGGCGAGGACTTGGTCTACGAGGAGCGCCCGTTGCGGATTCTTGCTCGTGAGGTGAGGGAATTGCGCAATCGGGCCATTCCATATGTGAAGATCTTGTGGAGCAATCATGAGGAGCGAGAGGCTACATGGGAGCTGGAGACAGAGATGAGAGATGCCTACCCCTTCTTGTTCGAGGCTTCTGTTTGAGGTACGTCTGCTTTGTTTTCCTTGTTTCGGGGACGAAACTTTTTTTTAGTGGGGGAGGATGTAGGACCCTGAACCCCATGCAGCTTTTTCCCGTGAATCCACTGTGCAAACACCTGTTGATGGTGTATTCTGGCCCATAGTGCATCAAAGGGATGCCACAGATGGACCCTGTGAGCTTTGGTTGCTGTGTTGGCCTTCGGCTGCTTTTGCCGAATTTTAGAAAGGATTTAGGCCAAGCGGAGGTTGGATTTGGATTCAGCGTTTTGGAGCTTGTCTGTTATCTGGAGCCCATTCGGGGTGTTTGAAGGTTTGCCGCGCTTTGGAACCCAAGAAGCGATCCGGCGCGAAAATTGATTAAGTTTTCCTTTGCGGGAGCCTCCGGCAAATTTTGGAGGCGGATTTTGGCAAAACGGACGTCGTTTTTGGAATCAGCGCGCGAAAACGGTCAAGATGGGCTATTTACTTGGTGTTTTGAGCTTGCGGGTACTGTTCATGCCGGAACAGTGTCTCCGGCGATCGCCGGCGGCGGCGGCGGGCAGCGGCGGAAGGCGGCGGAGGGCGCTCG
>CM054938.1:23336634-23365763 GCA_029168755.2 Tillandsia fasciculata | reverse complement strand
AACATGTCACGCCCCGGATCGAAACTGCGATCCGGACCCGCCAACAGATCCGCCGTCCCTACGGGAAGCCCCGTAGAAACGTAGCGTCTAACCTGCAAATGAGCATCTATACTATACAGGTATCAGAGATGAAGAGAAAATACTGAACTGAAATAAAACAACTCTAAGTATAAGTACAGACCAAGTCCTCACATAAATACATAAGTCGCTCCAAAATAAAGAAGAGTACAACTCGATCCTCACTACAAGATCACTCACACAACTCTCAAAAGGTGAGGGTACAGCTACTCTCAGGAGACACCTGGTAGGGATCTAACTCGCGACTCCCTTACCTCGATCAGCTGGATCAGCAACCTGTGCAATCGGAACAGAAGTAGAGGTCCCTGGGGAAAAATACACCACGACGGGTGTGAGAACTACATCCCCAAGTAGTTCTCAGTGGGTGCCGCCAACAAGCCCGACGGTCTGCCCACTAAGTCCACTAGAGGCATAAATAACAAATGCAATACTGGAAAGAAATGCTGATGAAATAACTCTACAGCTACTATGCCTCTAACTAGATGCTCAAGGGTGAAACAGAAGAAGACTGGTACCACTACTGACTCTCAACTCAAATCACCCAATCTACAATGACTGCCACATCGGGTCCAGTCAAACCTGCGCCAACCTACTGCCGTTACGTCCCGAAGGAGCGGCCTTACGTAGGGTGTCCGTGGCTGCCAAACAGGCCCAGCCAGAAGGACTGCATCGACAAAGCCGCAATAGCAAGTAACCCGCCTAGCTCCGGAGTGGCACTCGAGGGGCGCGACCCCACCGAGTAAAGTATCTGCGCATCTATGTCGAGCTCAATGTGGCCCATGCAGGCTATAGTCCAAATCCACGATCAACAAGATCGACTGTAACCAACGAACCCTGTCTCACTCACTGGCTGGAACACAACACAGCCGAGACCCACTGTCACTCAGACAACTCCCAAAGACACTCTGATCAATGAACTGACTATCAAACTCCACTCGGTCCCCCGACACGAGTGTAAATGCACCCCACAACAACCCGACCCCTCGGCCCCCTATCTGGGCGAGGCAGAATCTATGTCCAGATGAAATAATGATGATAGTGTGAGTGTCTAAAGCAATAAAGTAACCTAGCCCAGGTTGAAGGTTTCTATTAGTCTGGTTAACATGCTGCATATGACAGTGGTGCTAGGTCAAGTCCAATAATAGCAATAAATAAAGGTGTGGAGAATCATGATAAGTATACATGCCAACTGACCCTATAAACGATCCCAACTCATGCTCTCTAACATGCTACACCGAAGGTAAAATCATACATGTATAACCCTATACAGCTAGAATTAGGGTGCAGATCGTAATTCCTGAAAGCGAAGCCACCCACCTGATCAGTCGCACTGTCAAAAGTCCCACAGCTGATAATACCAAAGATGGCAGCTACACAGAGTCCACTGGGTCCAACACAGTCCACTCTGCTCCTGGGTACAAAAACCAAACTGTTGTTACATAATATTCCTCCCAAAACTGTCGGATTTAACATACAGTAATTCAGCTGCAAAGATGGCCAAAAATCACCTGCTGAAAGTCCTCAGAAAAATCCGAATAAAATATGCCCGCGATCTACGCGTCGATAGCTTCGAAACGACTACCTGCACGTCCAAATCCGATTTCCTACGCTGAGAAATAAATCCGGCAAGAAAATAACCTCCAACCCAACTGTAGAAATTTCCCCAGATCAACATTCGGAAAGAGAGAAGATTCTCACCTTCGAGGCAATCTCCTAAAGTCCTGAGAAAAATCCAGCAGATTCCTCGCGAAGAGTAGATGAATTTAGGCTCTTGAATCACCCGATCCGATGTCTGTACGCGAAGATATGGCCAAAACACTGTGTCGCTGTCCAAAAATCCGCAAAGAAAGAGAGGCAACAGAAAGCTCAAATACCTCCAAAATCCGAAATTAATTTGGGAAAACTTTGAATATCAAAATCAAAGTCCTACCTGTCGTGAGTCCAACGGCGCAAAAATCGTCGAAATCGGGTGTCGGATAAAGCCAGGAGAGTCTGCGCACCGAGAAGACGCAAAACGGGTCGAAGATGAACTAAGCGCGCCGCGCCGGAAAATGGCCAACCTCGGAAACCGTGCACCACCAAAAATCCGGCAAGCTACAGTTGGATAGCTCTCTGGCAGAGGAACAATCTTCTTCAGAGTCCACTGCGAAATTCCAAGCCTAAAGAGGTGAAAAATGGGGTTAAATCGGATAAACAAGCCTAAATAGGCTTAACGGGTTCCGGATCAAAACCGTTAGCCCGGGACGATCCGGCGTGGCCCGGGTCGGACCAGACGCCGTCCGACCCGCCCGGACGCCCGCCACGTACCCCAGAACAGGGTACGGCCGTGCGGGGCCCTCTGCGCGCGCGCGCCGCGTGCCCCCCCCGCTACAGCGGCGGGGCGACGCGGGTGGCGACGCGTGGCGCCTTGCCACGCGTCGGCCGCTCCGCCGCCCCCGCTCACCGCTGAAGGGCCCCGTGGGCCGGGAGCGCGTGGACCCGCCAATACCCTGCGCCACGCGTCCTGCGCCCGGTCCACGCGCCGCTCCGCACTTTTCCCTGGACCGAGCCGCGCGCACCCGCCAATGCCGCTGTGCCACGTGGCCCGCCCCGCGGTCCATGCACCCGCGCGCCTTTCCCGTGGACCGAGCGGCGTGGGCCGGCCAATCCCGAGCCGCCACGTGGCACCAGCCGGTCCACGGTCACCCCCATGCACCCGTTTTTCCCCCGAAACTTCCGGTAGCCCGTTTTTGGTCATCCGGACTCCAAATTTGGCAAACAAATAGCCGTTTTCAAGTGTTTTTCCGTGCTGAATCCAATTCTAACCTCTGTTTGGCCAAAATCCTTCCCGAAATTTCGGCAAACACAGCCGAAGGCCAAAACAGTAAAAGATACATCTCAGGTCCAACAGTAGCACCTCTTTGATGCACCTTGGGCCAGATACACCAACAATAGGTGTTCTCAACTGTAGATTCAGTCGGAAAACTGTACGGGGTTTACGGTCTCCACATCCTCCCCCACTAAAAGGGAGTTTCGTCCTCGAAACAAAAGGAAAGTAAACCTGCGTACCTCAATCAGGAATCTCGAACAGGGAAGGGTAGGTATCCCGCATCGCCGTCTCAAGCTCCCAGGTGGCCTCTCGCTCCTCATGGTTGCTCCAAAGGATCTTCACATAAGGTATTGCCCGGTTGCGCAATTCCCTCACCTCACGAGCCAGAATCCGCAATGGGCGCTCCTCGTAAACCAAGTCCTCGCCGATATCCAAGGATGCGAAGTCGATGACATGAGACGGATCGAATACATATCTCCTCAAGGCCGAAACATGGAAGACATCATGAACACCAGCCAAGCGGGGAGGTAGAGCAACTCTATAAGCCACAGGGCCTACCCTCTCAAGCACCTCAAAGGGTCCAATGAAGCGGGGACTGAGCTTCCCCCGCACTCCAAACCTCCGGACCCCTTTCGAGGGCGAGACCTTTAAGAAGACGTGATCCCCAACCTGGAACTCAAGGTCTCGCCGCCGAACATCTGCATAACTCTTCTGGCGACTCTGGGCCGTCTCCAAGTGCCGTCGTATAATTCGGACCTTCTCTTCCGCCTCCAGCAGTAAATCTGGTCCCAGCGTCCTCCTCTCACCCACATCACTCCAATAAAGGGGCGACCGACACTTGCGTCCGTACAACGCCTCAAACGGAGCCATCTTAATGCTCGCTTGAAAGCTGTTGTTGTACGCGAACTCAACCAGGGGTAAGTGTCGGTGCCAACCTCCTCCAAAATCCATGACGCACGCACGCAACATATCCTCAAGCGTCTGAATGGTGCGCTCTGACTGGCCGTCTGTCTGTGGGTGGAATGCCGTGCTGAAACTAAGCTGAGTACCCATGGCTGACTGTAAGCTCCCCCAAAACCGTGACACGAATCTCGGGTCTCGATCTGAAACAATGGACGCTGGTACTCCGTGCAGCCTCACAATCTCAGCCAAATAAAGCTGTGCCAAGCGCTCCATGGACCAAGTCATCTGCACAGGCAGGAAATGAGCTGACTTGGTAAGTCTATCAACAATCACCCAGACTGCGTCGGCTCCACTCTGTGATCTCGGTAGCCCAGTCACAAAATCCATGGTGATGCGGTCCCACTTCCATTCGGGAATTGGAAGACTTTGCAACTTGCCAGCAGGTACCCGATGTTCTGCCTTCACTTGCTGACAAGTTAAACACTGAGCCACGAATCTTCCAATATCCCGCTTCATTCCAGACCACCAAAAGAGTGCCTTAAGGTCCCTATACATCTTAGTACCTCCAGGGTGGACGGTATAAGGTGTATAGTGAGCCTCTCTCAAAATCTGATCCCTGATCTCCGAATCTGTAGGCACACACACTCGGTCCCTGTACCGCAGTACTCCCGAGCTATCCACTGAAAAATCCCCTAACTGCTCTGCCTGAAGCTGTGATCTGATCCTCGTCAAGTAGGGGTCCTCTCTCTGTGCCTCACCAATCCTGTCTAACAGAGTAGGCTGCAAGACCATGGACATGAGTCTAGCAGAGACCCCAGGGGACACTACCTCTATCTGTAGACGCCTCAACTGCTCCACAAGTGGTGCCTGCTGAGTAATCATCATGCTCAAGCTCTGTGCTGATCTCCTGCTCAAAGCGTCTGCAACCACATTGGCCTTGCCGGGGTGATAAAGGATACTCAAATCATAATCCTTTAACAGCTCTAACCACCGGCGTTGCCGCAGGTTCAGCTCTTTTTGAGTAAATAAATACTTTAAGCTCTTGTGGTCTGTATAGATCTCACAATGCTCCCCATAGAGATAATGCCGCCATAACTTCAGGGCGAACACCACAGCGGCAAGCTCCAAGTCGTGAGTAGGGTAATTCTTCTCATAATCCTTTAATTGCCGTGAAGCATAGGCAATTACCCTACCATGCTGCATCAGGACACAACCCAAGCCGCTGTGTGAGGCATCACTGTAAATCACAAATCCGTCGCCCATCACGGGTAGAGCTAAACTGGCGCTGAGATCAATCTCCTCTTAAGCTCCTCAAAGCTCTCTTGGCATCGCTCAGACCAAATAAACTTCACCCCCTTTCTCGTCAAGCTGGTCAGGGGGGTAGAGAGCTTCGCAAAACCCTCTACAAATCGACGGTAATAACCTGCTAATCCAAGAAAACTACGGACCTCAGTAACCGTCGTCGGTCTAGGCCAATCCCGAACTGCATCAATCTTCGTCGGGTCCACTGCCACCCCTGCGGCTGATATAACGTGGCCTAGAAAAGCAACCTCCCGGAGCCAAAATGCACACTTTTTCAGCTTGGCAAACAGCTTCTTCTCTCGCAGAAGCTGTAGCACGATCCTCAAATGCTCCTCATGCTCTACCTCACTTCGGGAGTAGACCAAAATGTCGTCTATGAACACAACGACAAATCGATCCAAGTACGGCTGAAACACCCGGTTCATTAAATCCATGAATGCAGCAGGGGCATTAGTTAGTCCAAAAGGCATGACTGTAAACTCATAATGCCCATACCGGGTTCTAAAAGCCGTCTTGGGGATGTCCTCGGCCCTCACCCTCAACTGGTGGTAACCTGACTGAAGATCCAACTTCGAGAATACTGATGCACCCTGCAACTGATCGAACAGATCATCAATCCGTGGTAGCGGGTACTTGTTCCGGATGGTCACCTTATTTAGCTCACGGTAATCCACGCACAAGCGGAGTGATCCATCCTTCTTCTTCACGAATAAAACTGGCGCTCCCCACGGAGATACACTAGGTCTCACAAAGCCCACGTCCATCAAATCCTGCAACTGAGCCTTTAACTCCCTCAGCTCCGCTGGGGCCATCCTATAAGGTGCCTTCGAGATTGGTGCGGTCCCTGGAACCACATCAATCACAAACTCAACCTCCCTCTCCGGCGGCAAAGTCGATAGCTCAGAGGGAAATACATCCGGGAACTCGCGGACGATAGGGATATCCTCGAGTCCCGGTGCCGCCGTAGGCACCTCTACGACCGTCGCCAGGAAAGCGATACAGCCCCTACTCATCATCCGCCGAGCTCTCGATGACGAGATAGTCATCGCAAACAGGGTACTCTGACAGCCTCTAAATACGAACTCCTCCTGCCCTGGCTCACGAAGAGTCACAGTCCTCTCCCTGCAGTCTATAGTGGCGCAATACCGAGATAACCAGTCCATACCCAGTACAACGTCGAAATCCCGGAGCTGCCGCAGCACGAGTAAATCTGCCGGCAGAATCCAGGGTCCCAACTGTACAGGGCACTCCCTACAATATTCCACGACATGCAAAACATGGTCTGGAATCTGAACCTCTAATGCATGTGATAAAGATGCTACCTCTATACCATGTAGAGATGCGAAATCTCTACTAATGAATGAATGCGATGCGCCCGTATCAAAAAGAGCTCGAGTATGAACTGCGGAAATCAAAATGATACCTGCGACGACATGCTCCGCGGCTGTAGTATCCTCCACCTGTGCCGCATAAACTCGCCCACTCGGTGCTGGTGGTCGTCGATCTGGCTGCCGAGAGGAGGATGACGCATGATCAGGCCTACCATAGGCCACAGAAGGCCCTGCTGACTGATACGGAACAGTAGGTGCCGAAGCCGAGGAAGGAGCTGGAGGACCTGCTCTGGGACATGCTCTCTGAAAATGACCGTCTGTCCACATCGGAAGCAACGGCCCTGACTCTGGGAACACTGAAGCGGTGAGTGTGGCCCTCCACAAATGACACACCGGTCTGATCGTGGCTGTCGTCGAGGCTGCTGCTGCTGCTGCGACTGCTGCTGCTGAGAGGACTGCTGCCGAGATGGTCGACGCTGCTGCTGCCACGGACGGGGTGCTCCTGATCTCTGGCGCCCCTGATGCCCACGACCCTGCGAATGAGGTCGCGGAGGTCTCGGGGGTCCCTGTCCACCTGACTGCCCCTCATCCACTGGTGCTGGGCGCTTTGCCCCCGGAGTCACTGCTGGGGCTGGCGCCACCTCCGCCATCACTGTCTCTCCAGACTCGACATATAATGCCTGCTCCATCGAAGCCTCAAGAGTCTGCGATCTGCTGGAACGAACATGCTGATAAATATCCCGGTGCAACCCTCGCTCAAACATGTAGATCTGATGTGCCTCGTCCCTGGCCACGTGAGGCATACTAGCCAACAGCTGGTTAAATTCAGCTATGTACACCTGCACAGGCCGATCTCCCTGACGAAGAGTTCTCAGCCGCTCCTCCAGTCTCTGTCGGACACTCTCGGGGAAGAAGGCTCCCAAAAGAAGGCTGCGAAACTCCGCCCATGAGAGAAGCTGCGTCCCCGGCGGCCCAGCCGGTCGCACACGCCGCCACCACGCCTCGGCGTTGCCTTCCAAGAAATGAGAAGCCAAAAGGACCCGGAAGCGATCCTCGATAAATAAACTCTCAAAATGACGCTCCATGGCCGTGACCCAAGTCTCGGCCTCCCACGGCTCAGCTCCCATACCAGAAAAACGGGGTGGGTCCAACTGGCGAAACCTCATCAACAACTCTACCACCATCCGCTGCTCAGCTGAAGTCAGCGATCCCGTCACCCCCGATGCTGGTCTGCTAGGAACCGGCTCAACGGAGACTGCCGGTGCTGGAGGAACAGTAGGGGGTGCCACAACTGGGGAAGAAGGTACAGGCGCACTCTCACGGGGTGCCACCTCAGGCTGCGACCTCTGCTCTAACAAAGCCATCATCCTGCCCAAGGCCTCCTCCTGACGGCGAGAGGTCTCCTCCTGGCGCTGGATAACCTCCGACATCTGTGCCATCTGGGCTCGGAGCTCCTGTACCTCATCCTGACGTCCTGGTCCCGAGCCCTCCTGCTCAGGCACCGAGGAAGAAGGCTGCGAACGCGTAGACATCCCGCGTCGCGGAGGCATCACTCCCCTGAGAAGGAAGAAAGAACAGTCAGAACCTCCAAATCAACTCGACCCAATCTCGCGAAAGTCCACAGGCATATCCCCCTTCCCGATAGTACTATGTTGTCTGCAGCCAACATAGTCGCCACGGACGGAAGAAAATATGTCAGTCTCTCACCCCATCCACTGGGAGAGTATAAAACCCAATCAAGACTCTCGCAACAGAGTTACGACTCTCACGTAAGTCATCCTAGGGTCCAACCACAAGCCTAGGGTTTTTAAGTCCTCACTGACCTACAACCTAGGCTCTGATACCACTCTAATCTGTCACGCCCCGGATCGAAACTGCGATCCGGACCCGCCAACAGATCCGCCGTCCCTACGGGAAGCCCCGTAGAAACGTAGCGTCTAACCTGCAAATGAGCATCTATACTATACAGGTATCAGAGATGAAGCGAAAATACTGAACTGAAATAAAACAACTCTAAGTATAAGTACAGACCAAGTCCTCACATAAATACATAAGTCGCTCCAAAATAAAGAAGAGTACAACTCGATCCTCACTACAAGATCACTCGACACAACTCTCAAAAGGTGAGGGTACAGCTACTCTCAGGAGACACCTGGTAGGGATCTAACTCGCGACTCCCTTACCTCGATCAGCTGGATCAGCAACCTGTGCAATCGGAACAGAAGTAGAGGTCCCTGGGGAAAAATACACCACGACGGGTGTGAGAACTACATCCCCAAGTAGTTCTCAGTGGGTGCCGCCAACAAGCCCGACGGTCTGCCCACTAAGTCCACTAGAGGCATAAAGTAACAAATGCAATACTGGAAAGAAATGCTGATGAAATAACTCTACAGCTACTATGCCTCTAACTAGATGCTCAAGGGGTGAAACAGAAGAAGACTGGTACCACTACTGACTCTCAACTCAAATCACCCAATCTACAATGACTGCCACATCGGGTCCAGTCAAACCTGCGCCAACCTACTGCCGTTACGTCCCGAAGGAGCGGCCTTACGTAGGGTGTCCGTGGCTGCCAAACAGGCCCAGCCAGAAGGACTGCATCGACAAAGCCGCAATAGCAAGTAACCCGCCTAGCTCCGGAGTGGCACTCGAGGGGCGCGACCCCACCGAGTAAAGTATCTGCGCATCTATGTCGAGCTCAATGTGGCCCATGCAGGCTATAGTCCAAATCCACGATCAACAAGATCGACTGTAACCAACAAACCCTGTCTCACTCACTGGCTGGAACACCACACAGCCGAGACCCACTGTCACTCAGACAACCCCAAAGACACTCTGATCAATGAACTGACTATCAAACTCCACTCGGTCCCCCGACACGAGTGTAAATGCACCCCACAACAACCCGACCCCTCGGCCCCTCTATCTGGGCGAGGCAGAGGATCTATGTCTCGAATGAAATAATCATGATAGTGTGAGTGTCTAAAGCAATAAAGTAACCTAGCCCAGGTTGAAGGTTTCTATTAGTCTGGTTAGACATGCTGCATATGACAGTGGTGCTAGGTCAAGTCCAATAATAGCAATAAATAAGGTGAGGAGAATCATGATAAAGTGTATATGCCAACTGACCCTATAAACGATCCCAACTCATGCTCTCTAATATACTACACCGAAGGTAAAATCATATATGTATAACCCTATACAGTTAGAATTAGGGAACAGATCGTAATTCCTGAAAGCGAAGCCACCCACCTGATCAGTCGCACTGTCAAAAGTCCACAGCTGATAATACCAAAGATGGCAGCTACACAGAGTCCACTGGGTCCAACACAGTCCACTATGCTCCTGGGTACAAAACCAAACTGTGTTACATCATATTCCTCCCAAAACTGTCGGATTTAACATACAGTAATTCAGCTGCAAAGATGGCCAAAAATCACCTGCTGCAAGTCCTCAGAAAAATCCGAATAAAATATGCCCGCGATCTACGCGTCGATAGCTTCGAAACGACTACCTGCACGCCCAAATCCGATTATCCTACGCTGAGAAATAAATCCGGCAAGAAAATAACCTCCAACCCAACTGTAGAAATTTCCCCAGATCAACATTCGGAAAGAGAGAAGGTTCTCACCTTCGAAGCAATCTCCTAAAGTCCTGAGAAAAATCCAGGAGATTCCTCGCGACGAGTAGATGAATTTAGCCTCTTGAATCACCCAGATCCGATGTCGGTACGCGAAGATATGGCCAAAACACCGTGTCGCTGTCCAAAAATCCGCAAAGAAAGAGAGGCAACAGAACGCTCAAATACCTCCAAAATCCGAAAATAATTTGGGAAAACTTTGAATATCAAAATCAAGTCCTACCTGTCGTGAGTCCAACGGCGCAAAAATCGTCGAAATCGGGTGTCGGATAAAGCCAGGAGAGTCTGCGCACCGAGAAGACGCAAAACGGGTCGAAGATGAACTAAGCGCGCCGCGCCGGAAAATGGCCAACCTCGGAAACCGTGCACCACCAAAAATCCGGCAAGCTACAGTTGGATAGCTCTCTGGCAGAGGGACAATTCTTCTTCAGAGTCCATAGTGAAATTCTAAGCCTAAAGAGGTGAAAAATGGGGTTAAATCGGATAAACAAGCCTAAATAGGGCTTAACGGGTTCCCGGATCAAACCCGTTAGCCCGGGGCAATCCGGCGTGGCCCGGGTCGGACCAGACGCCGTCCGACCCGCCTGGATGCCCGCCACGTACCCCCAGAACAGGGTACGGCCGTGCGGGGCCTCTGCTGCGCGCGCCACGCGCCCCCCCCCCCCCCTGCTACAGCGGCGGGGCGACGCGGGTGGCGACGCGTGGCGCAACGCCACGCGTCGGCCGCTCCGCCGCCCCCGCTCACCGCTGAAGGGCCCAGTGGGCCGGGAGCGCGTGGACCCGCCAATACCCGAGCGCCACGCGTCCTGCGCCCGGTCCACGCGCCGCTCCGCACTTTTCCCTGGACCGAGCCGCGCGCACCCGCCAATGCCGCTGTGCCACGTGGCCCGCCCCGCGGTCCATGCACCCGCGCTCTTTTCCCGTGGACCGAGCGGCGTGGGCCGGCCAATAAGAAGCCGCCACGTGGCACCAGCCGGTCCACGGCCACTCCCATGCACCCGTTTTTCCCCCGAAACTTTCGGTAGCCCGTTTTTGGTCATCCGGACTCCAAATTTGGCAAACAAATAGCCGTTTTCAAGTGTTTTTCCGTGCTGAATCCAATTCTAACCTCTGTTTGGCCAAAATCCTTCCCGAATTTTCGGCAAACACAGCCGAAGGCCAAAACAGTAAAGGATACATCTCAGGTCCAACAGTAGCACCTCTTTGATGCACCTTGGGCCAGATACACCAACAATAGGTGTTCTCAACTGTAGATTCAGTCGGAAAACTGTACGGGATTTACGGTCTCCACACAACACATGGCGGATACTATCGGCCGACAGACATCAGCCGACAAGAGAATGAGTTATAAGAAGAAAACCTGCGTCTCGGTCGAGACCGGTCTCAGTCGCGTGAGAGTGCAGCATGTGACGTATGCTATTGGCTAAAAGCATCAGTCAGTAGGAGAAGCAGCCGACAAGAAGAGGAATGCCTCGTCCAAGGCTGACTTCGACTGTCACCAGACCACTCCAGTCAAGCGATGAAGGAAGCGAGAGTCAAAGTTAGCCTTCAGTTGCTCAAGCCGAGAAGGGAAAGACCTCGGAAGGAAGGAGTGCGAAATTTAGACGCGAATCCTGCAACTAACCTTGAACGGCAAGCAACGCCCCGCATAGGAAAGCACCAAGAATCGCGCTCAAGTGCGATGATTAGGGGACGAACCTAGACGGAATATGGCTACCATCCTATTGAGGATAATCGACTCAAAAGAAAGCCGTTGAGGATTTCAAAATGATTCTCCCCAAATTATGCCGATAACTCAAATCGGCGCCTAATAATATGGTTCGAAAAATATATAAATACCTGAATCATCGAAGAAAAAGGGAGCCGGCAACCTTGTAAGTCCGGTACCACCCCTACATTTTTATATCTTAGGAGTAGATTAACTTAACTTTTACTGCTTTTTTAGGAGTAGTTTTAATTGTAATTGGTTACTCTGTTCGTGTTATCCTATTCCACTTAATACAATTTCCACCCCATAATTGGCTCCTTAGCCTTTTGGGTTTTTATCTCATTTGTGCCTCTCTCACTCTACCTCCGCATCCCGTTTCGGCTACTCTAAGCCGAATGGTCGCGAGAGTTTCCAGAGGAGAACCCGGCCAAACAGATCCCTTCTCGGCCCCATCGCTTGATCTATTGGCACGCAGCGCATTCATCATCTCTGAGGGTCACTCCCAGGGGCCGATCGTGCACTGCCATTTTTGCCCCCAACAACTTTCTTGGCACGCCCGGTGGGACACTCAGGTAACTTTTACCCCTTTCTACCGTAAATATGTCCGGAATCCCAGAGCCATGCGGGGAGTCGGCACTACCAGAGATGACTCTGTCGAAATTATATGGGCAGTTGGCCTAAGTAATGAGGTCCCTCGAAAGGAGGGTTTGAGCCTGGGACGCCGACGCAGTGGCCTCAAAAGAGAATTTTTTCAAATTCGGGCAGTTTTTAGCTCGAAAAGATCTATAGGGTCTCCATCAGTCCCTCAGCCACCGGTATTGACGCAGTCGGTTCTGCCAACGCCGACAATGATGGGGGCACTGCAGGTCACACCCCTCACAATGGCACCACTACTGGGGGCAGTGTAGCCACAAATGGCTCCTATCCCAGTGCAGGATAGGCTGATGAGTTCGAACGTCGGTCTCTAGCGAGAAGCCAGCCAGGGTTTACCTATGGCACCCATTCTGTCAGTTCATCAACCCCACGTTGGGGGCAAGAGAACTAGGGGGCAGGCCCCAAATACAAAGCCTGCCCAATATCAGGCAGGGCGGGTCGTCCCGTTTCCTGTGGTCGCAAAGCCAGTACAGCCGGCGGCCTCATTGGCCCCGCCAGTGAATGTAAATCCTATATGGCCAGCGGTTCTCACGCCCCTGCGGATAGCGCCCGGCTATGTGACCAAAAGAAAAAGGAAATAAAAAACACCAAGGCGAGGCTTGCGTTATGGCCAGTTTTTAGGTACTCATATCCCTCGTATAAGGACATGGATATGGGATATCCGCACTTGACCAATTGGAAGAAGCCGAGATTTAGCAAACTCTCAGTCGAAGTCACCGAAACCACGATTGAACGACGGTTCACTTCTAGAGGACCGGCCCGATAGAATGGGCCAGTCACGATCAAAATGCGGAAGTGTTGGCTACAGAGGACAAGAGCCGACACACACAATAATATAGCCGGTCAGGGGGGGACCGTAATTGGCGAATGCAAGCGTACCCGATCGGCCATGAGAATGGGGTCGATGTTCAGACCACCGAGCTGGAAAGACAGGCAAGGTTGCTCGGTGAGACTAGCCGGATAACGGTAGGTGACCAGTCCCGCCCAGAAGCAGATGGTGCATAAGTAGAGGTGGCAATCCAGCTCGTGTTCGGCTCGAAATGAGCTCGAGATCGAATCGCTTGTTTAGTAAACGAGCCGAACACGAGCCGAATTTTTTAGCTCGTTTAATAAACGAGCCGAACACGAGCTGGGGTCAGCTCGCTCGTGTTCGACTCGATAACAGCTCGAATATATATATATATATATATATATATATATATATATATATATATATATCTATATATATATATATATATATATATATATATTACTATTTAGATTTTAGGTCATCAATTTTTTGTAAATTTTAATTATTAGATTAAAATTTTAATTTTTTAATTTCCTTTCAACTTTACACCTAATAGTAAGAATGAAAATCAAGCTTGTTGTTCGCGAGCCAGCTCGTGTTCGGCTCGTTAATAAACGAGCCGAACACGAGCCGAATTTTTCAGCTCGATATTTAAACGAGCCAGCTCGTGCTTGACTCATTTATTAAACGAGCCGAACACGAGCCGACCCCAGCTCGCTCGTATTCGGCTCGTTGACACCCCTATGCATAAGGGGCCAAAAGGCGAGGCCGTGTCAGAGCCTCGAGAGAACGAACCGGCACGAGCAACCGGCGAAGAGGTAATTTGGCTATTACAGCGCAGGCGGAAAACCCGGCCGAGGGGGCCGAGGGAGAAATCATGGGGGACTACTTTGGGGATTTGCCGATTAAGGCTGGCGAGAAGATCTTAGAAGTGCAAGATCCCCTAGTTGAGATTAACTTGGGACCGGCCGAGCAGAAACGACCGACATTCATTAACTAAAGACTTTCGGCGGAGCAAAGAGAAGAGCTTATCGGCTTACTAAAAAACTACCGAGATTGCTTTGCTTAGAGTTATAAGGAGATGCCGGGACTCGGATGAGAAATCATAGAGCATCGGCTCTATATCAAAAAAGGGTTTAAGCCATTCAAGCAACCAGCTCGGAGATTTGAACTGGGTATCGTGTTGAAGATAAAAGAGGAAATCGAAAATCTTCTAAAGGTCAGTTTCATTAGACTGACCCATTATGCCGAATGGTTGGTAAATATAGTCCCTGTGAAAAAGAAGAATGAGAAAATAAGAATTCGTATAGATTTTCGGAATCTCAATCTGGCTACGCCAAAGGACGAGTATCCGATGTCGATAGTCGACATGTTGATAGATGCCGCTGCCGGGCATGAGGTCTTATCTTTCATGGACAGCCACGCAGGCTACAACTAGATAATGATAGTCGAAAGCGACGTGTCGAAAACGGCTTTTAGATGCCTAGGTTCGATCGGCACTTTCGAGTGGTTGGTAATGCCCTTCGGTTTGAAGAACGCTTAGGTAACATACCAAAGGACAATGAACCTCATTTTCTACGATTTGATTGGCAAGACGGTCGAAGTTTATATCGACGACATTGTGGTAAAATCTAGATCCAAAGTCGATCATTAGGCCAATTTAAGACTGGCTTTCAAACGGATGAGAAAGTACAGTCAGAAGATAAACCCCTTGAAGTGCGTGTTCGGAGTTTCGGCCAAAAATTTCCTAGGTTTCTTGGTGCACTAAGAGGCATCGAGGTTGACCAAAACAAGACGAAAGCGATCACCGAGTTTGCGTACAACAACAGCTATCAAACGAGCATTCAGATAGCTCCGTTTGAAGCATTGTATGGACGCAAGTGTCGGTCGCCTTTATATTGGAGTGACGTGGATGAGAGGAGGACTTTGGGACCTGATTTACTGCTGGAGGTAGAGGAAAAGGTCAGATTAGTTCGGCGACATCTTGAGACAGCCCAGAGTCGACAGAGGAACTAAGCTGATACTCAACGGCAAGACCTAGAGTTTCAGGTTGGTGATCATGTCTTTTTGAAGGTCTCACCTTCGAAAGGGGTCCGGAGATTTGGAGTTCGTGGGACGCTCAGTCCCCGTTTTATTGGACCCTTTGAGGTGCTTGAGAGAGTAGGCTCTGTTGCTTACCGTGTTTCCCTTCCTCCACGCCTGGCAGGAGTTCATGATGTTTTCCGCGTCTCGGTTCTGAGGAGATATGTCTTTGATCCTTCGCACGTGATTGACTTCGCTTCCTTGGAGATCAGTGAGGACCTTGGATATGAGGAGCGCTCGTTGCGGATTCTGGCTCGTGAGGTGAGAGAATTGCGCAACCGGGCTATTCCGTATGTGAAGATTTTGTGGAGCAATCACGAGGAGCGTGAGGCCACTTAGGAGCTAGAGACGGTAATGAGGGATACCTATCCTTTCCTGTTCGAGGCTTCTGGCTGAGATACGTCTGTTTTGTTTTCTTAGTTTCGAGGACGAAACTTTTGATAGTAGGGGAGGATGTAGTAGCCCCGATCCCTGTGCAGCTTTTCCCATGACCCACGTTGTGGAACACCCATTATTGGTGTGTCGGACCCGCAACGCGTCAATTGGACGCGTTGGACGGACTCTATGAGGCTTTTGGATTAAGCCTACCTTCCGGCTATTTTTGTTAGATTTTAGAAAGGGTTTCAGGATAATCCGAGGTCGGATTTGGATTCAGCGCCGAAAAACGTCAAAAATCGGCTATTTACTCGTGTTTTTCTGAGCCTGGATGCCCAAAAATGGACACCCGAAAATTTTCTGCGCATTTTGGTGCATGGGGGAAGCCGTGGACCGGCCGGATGCCATGTGGCGGCCGCTGATTGGCCGGCGCAAGCGGCGCGGTCCACAGAGAATTGTGCTGGTGCATGGACTGGGCACGGGGGACACGTGGCGGCCTCGGATTGGCGGGCTCAAGCGGTGCGGTCCACGGAGACGCGCGGGCTGGCGCATGCACCGAGGCGGGCCACGTGGCGGCCTGTGAGTGGTTGGCTCACGCGCACGCGGTCCACGCATCAGGGGGAGTAAGCGGGGGCAGGTGGGGCAGGTGACCGCCGTACGCGGGGCGCCACGTGGCGCCCGGCGATTGGCGGGCACCACCGCCACACGACGCCCGGTCGGGGCCACGTGGCGCGAATCTACTCGCCCCGCACACGCTGTCCACTGTTCGAGACACGTGTCGGGGCCAGGGCGATTCGGGCACTGGTTGTGGGTCGGGCCGAGGCGCGGGATTCGGGCACTGTAGCCGCCCGAATCCCCCGGGCCCCCGAATTTTGGGCCCGAAAGCCCAATAAACTAGTTTTTTGGATTTCTTTGGTGGGGGCCTATAAATAGCCCCCTTACTTGGGCCTTTTACTCTTTTTCCTGAAATCCTATGCGACAGAGCCCTTAAGAAACTTTGTTCCTCATCTTGTGCTGCATCTTGTGAAGGAGTCTCGGAATTTTCGGAGGCCGCAACATCGACGTCTTCGGCGATTGGGCGCAGTACGCCGTTCTTTCTTCGGCGGCCCTTTTTCGTCGTATTTCGGTCCACGAGGTCTACAGAGCTACTCCGAAGAAATTTTTGTTTCACGGCGTCGATTTCACGAGAGGTATATCTACGTTTTTCGTGTTTTCCACTCCTCCCAGATTTGAGTTTTTATAGGGGTTCCTAGTACATCTTTAAACCCCTATTGTTGCTGGTGATTTTCTTGGGCAGCACAGCTTGTCAGATTTTTATCTCTATGCTCAGGTATCAGATTTCGACATGTGAGGACTCGATCGACATCTACTCTTTGCGAGGATCGCCTTTGTATTTTTATTGGAATTTTGGAGATTATCTCGCAGGTGGTATTTAAATATTTTCTGGACTGATTTTACAGCAGCATGTGTTTGTGAAAATTTTTGCTTATTGCAATGTTTGGACCATATCTTTGTACCCAGGAGGAGTTTTTGGGTGTTTTTGGACATGTTGGAATCGTGGGAATCCAAGGATTTTTCCCGTTCAGTTTCAGCCTATTTGGGCATTAGATTGACGCGCACTTTCAGGCGGGTTGCCTCATCTTCAAAACCAGTGGACGGTTCATTAATTCTATTGTGTAGTGAATATGTATGATTGTGAGAGGTGTTAGGAAGCATGTTAGAGAGACAGAGTTGATGCTCCATGTGTTGCTATTATGATCATATTGTTTATTGCTTCCTTACTATGCTAAATTAAATGCTATCATTGGAACTTGACCTAGCACCCTGTCATATGATGCATGTCAACCAGACTAGTAGAAAACTCCAACTTGGGCTAGATTATTTATGCTTTAGACACTCCCACATTTTATTCTTGTCACCTGGACTTAGAGTTTTCTCGCCCGAGTAGTGGGCCGAGTGGTCGGATTGTCGTGGGATGCATGTTACACTCGTGCCTGGGGGCCGAGTGGAGTTTGGTAGCTGCGTTTAGATCAGTATTTGTTCTGGGAGCCGTTTGAGTCGACGGTGGGTCCCGGCTGTGTGGATTTCCAGCCAGTGAGTGAGAGATGTGATATTAGTTACTGTCGATCTTGTTGATCGTGGATTTGGACTATAGCCTGCATGAGCCGCATTGAGCTCGACAGAGATGCGCGGATACTTTCCTTGGTAGGGTCGCGCCCCTCGAGTGTCGCTCCGGAGCTGGGCCTGTTACTGTGCTATTGCGACTTGTCGACGCAGTCCTTCTGGCTGGGCCCTTTTTGGGCATTCACGGACACCCTACGTAAGTCCAGTCTTTCGTGGATGTAATGGCAGTAGATGGGCGCAGGTTTGACTGGACCCTATGTGGCAGTCAGTGTAGATTGGGTGATTGTATTATTGAGAGATAGTTGATGCATCATGTTTCCATCTGTACCACCCTTTGAGCATTTATATAGAGGCATCGTAACGGTAGAGTTATTTCCAGCCATTTTCTTTCAGTACTGCATTTATTATTTTATGCCTCCAGTAGACTTAGTGAGCAGACCGTCGGGTTTGTTGGCGGTACCCACTGAGAACTACATGACGGTGTAGTTCTCACACCCATAGTTGGTGACTTCTCTAGGGACCTCTACTCCAGTTCCTGCTGCTCTTATTGCTGATTCTTCTGACCGAGGTAAGGGAGTCGCGAGCTAGATTCCTACCAGTCTTCTACGAGAGAGTAGATGTACCCCTTTGGTGATGTACTAGTACTGTCAGTGATTTTGGAATGTATCTTGTACTTTTTACTTTTGAGAGTTTTATTTTGAAGAGACTTATGTATTGTGAGGACCTGGCATGTACTATTTAGAATTGTATATATTTTATTTCAGTAGTTTACTTTTCGCTCTGATATCTGTATAGTGGTTAGCATGATATTTTGCAGGTTAGTCGCTTCGTTTATACGGGGCTTCCCGTATGGGCGGCGGATCTGTTGGCGGGCCCGGGTCGCAGTTTCGACGCCGGGGCGTGACATAAGGGTATTGAACTACTAGAGCAAAAGCGTGCTGATACAGATAACTAAGTCATAAATAGGATACTGAGCAATCATATGAGTACAGGTACTAAGCATACTGAGCAGGTAAACAATGCATCAATGATAGAATAACAAGTACCTAATCGAAGCTGCCATTTTGGTCACTGGACTTCAGACGAAACGCCGAAACCTGGCACTGACCTGGCTGACATACCCCGACACCCTTGGGCACTAACCTGGGGGTTCACGAGTCTTTTTGTAGACCACATTACCGGTAAAGAACACTGTGACGGTGGCCAAACCATCAGTGTACATGAAGTACAGCGGTGCGTGGCGATCATAATGCTGATGCTCAAGCTCACAGTCTAAGACCGGGTAATCAGCAACAAGTTAGAATCCCAACAGGAATGCAGATGTCTATATATCAATCATAGGTCATCTCATGCAATATAGAATACAAGAAACATGTATATCTAAATAAAGGCAAATCTATGTAATGACCAAATAGGTATGATATATATATATATATATATATATATATATATATATATATATATATATATATATATATATATATATATATATATATATATATATATATCCAAGTATAAAGCTACTTTACTGACAGCCAACTAATGACCAATCAGGCATGAAGAGTCCAAGTATAAGCAAGTAACAATCAATCAATGGAAGTACGACTCAAGATAAAATCAAGGCTAGCATGAAACACATGGGTCCGACCAAAAATGGTACCCCAGAGGGCCGAGATGATAAAATCCAGACCGAAAATAAACCCACCTCAATGCATGAGGTCCCGAAGTCGGCTGGACTACTCGCGTGCTAGCTCCTGACTGCTAGGGCCTGAACAATAAACTCAGATCAGTAACAAACTCAGACATGCCCAACCCGACAACATTACAACGCCAGAACAACTAAACAGTGAACTTTCCCCAAGTCCCGAAATTTATCGGATTTTTCGGAAACCTGCTAAACTACCAACTTTGGCCCGAATAGAGTCTACAAGTTTCCAAACATGACGAAACTTCACACGCTGCCCCGAAATGACTCTTTAAGATATCAGGACAGCCAAAGACCATTTTGTGAATATATGTGCTCAACCTGGGCCATAAATACTAACAACGCTCCGAAAGCCACCGACGCGAAAAAGAGGTCACTGAACCAGCCAGGACAGCGCCTGGAACAGCCAGGAACAGCTAACAATGATAACTAACTATTCAAATACTTCGAAATACGCGAACTTGCATCAAAGGCCGATAAACCCACGATTTTGCCAATTTACGGTTCGTTAACTAATTCCCACTCAACGAAGACCATTGGATCTCTAACGAAAAGTTTAGAGATCATGTGCATGCTGCCCGAAGCAGCCTGTGAGGTCACATTTGCATTTAAGCCCTTAAGGTTTTCTAAAATTGCATAATTACTTTCAATTATTACACGTTTCGATTCGTTTACAATATTCGAGGTGTTTCAGGTTGAACCGAAGGCACCAGTAGATGGGCCTCGACGTAACCAAACCCGTGCTCGCTGTTTGGAGGAGGCACGAAGCCCGAGAACAGCATTGGGCCCACAATTACAAATCTACCAAAGTTTGGATTGCTACATTGACCTAACTACCCATCCAAATTAATAACTAGAGTGAGCATCATGTCTAGTAAGGTTAGAGGAGTCGAGGGCTCACATTCGGAGTGTTGCAGGACTGCCGGAGAAGTCGCCGGAGCAAGGTGGCCAAAGTACACCTTTGTTAGAGCTAGGTTTGGCCGAGCTTGGCTCAGCTTGGATTCTAGCCTCAACCAGAGGCAAGCAGCAGTTTGGGGAGGTTCCCAGAGGTGATAAGTTCACCACCCCAACCAATTCCGGCAGCCCCGAGCGGCGGTTGGGCGGAGAAGACCTTCGGGGCCACCTTAAGTGCAACAATGGAGAACTCAGTGGACAGAGCATATCTGATCCATGCAAAGGCATAGATGGAATATTCTCGATGATAAAAAGTTACCTAGGTGGTCAGCCCACGGTTGGAGGCGGCGGCGGTGGCTGGTAGTAAAGCTCGGCCGGACTTGGGTGCTCTAATGGCGGATTCTCAACCACAGGATTCCAGGCCCATGCAAGTGCACAGAAGGGTTGCTCTTTGTGTGGTGGAGCTTCCCAGGTGGTCGGCAGGCGGCGTGGGGCAGCGGCAGCGCCGGGCGGTGGAGCTCGGCCAAGAAGAAGATGACCCGAATTAGGGCACTTTAGTTCAAGCTCGATTCTCAATCGATGCTTCCAAAACTTTGTGGAGCTCTTACTGGCGATCAGCAGAGGCTTCCCAATGAGCCTGATCCCAATTCCAACGGTTGGATGAAACCCCCGCGCAGATCCGGCCAGATCTAGGGTTCCGGCGGCCTTGATGCTCCCGCCGACAAACTAAGGCACACCAGCACTTAAGGCTTCATGAGGAAGATCCTCTTGGTGTCAGTAGAGGATTGGAGAGGTCCATGATGCAAGAAAAATGAAGAAGAGGAGAGGCCCACCTTACCGGATCCAAGGAAGAAGAAAAAAGGAAGAAGTGCCTCTTCCGGCGGCGTACAACGGAGCCCGACTCCGGCGCTCCTCGGGTTAGGTCACCAAAGAACAGAGATGTCTTCAAATGTGGTTTGGAGCAAACCCAAGTCTTCTGGTTGCTTTTTTCTAAACCCAACTCGTGATCAAAGCAATCCCTTGCTCCTTCACCTTTTCCGGCGAGGGGAGACGGCGGCCGACAGCGTAACACCAGGGAGAGAGACAGATGGAGATGAAGAGCTCGTGGTGGCTGTTGGGTGCAAGAGTTTTTGGGTTAGGGTTCACAATTGCAACCCTATGCATGTATATTAAGGATTTGCAACAAAATGCCAAAAGATCCCTCTACTCTCAATATTATGAGCTCGGTCCCTCACAAGTTGAGTAATTTACATCAAGATCCCTCACCATGAAGTTGCACGTGTCTGCCGCCACGAATGAACCGACTCGCGATGGATGGTCATTCATGATACAGATCGAGTTTGTTTAAAACTTTTTGTATTTGAAATCAGGTTTGTAGGTTCATGGCTTCCAGCAAACTCAAGAAACTATTGTTAATTACCCCCACACTTGCAGTGTCAAGGGACCATCAATTAAGAGACCAAAAATAAATATTGATATGAAAATGACCAAAGCATGAATGGATAAAATTTATTAATATAATTTACTGTATACATGGCTTAAGCAGGGGCATACCCCCACTGTACATGAGTGAAATGCTCAATTTATAAATTTGGTGGCCCTTCAAAAGTGGGTGGCGGTCAAATGGGATTGAGTTTGATATGATTTGCTCAGTTTACCGACTTGGCGGTCAATTTGGGTTGAGTTTGATATGGTTTGCTCAGTTTAACGACTTGGCGGTCAATTTGGGTTTGCTCAGTTTAACGACTTGGCGGTCAATTTGAGTTGAGTTTGATATGATTTGCTCAGTTTCACGACTTGGCGGTCAATTTGGATTGAGTTTGATATGGTTTGCTCAGTTTAATGACTTGGCGGTCAATTTGGGTTATTTAGTTTAGTGACTTTTTGGTCGTTTGAATTTGGATTTAGTTTAATGACTTTTAGGTCGTTTGGATTTGGGTTTAGTTTAATGACTTTTCAGTCGTTTGAACTTGGGTTTAGTTTAGTGATTTTTCGGTCGTTTGAATTTGGTTGTTTGGATTTAGGTTTAGTTTAATGACTTTTCAGTCATTTGGATTTGGGTTTAGTTTAATGACTTTTCAGTCGTTTGACTTTGGATTTAGTTTAATGACTTTTCGGTCGTTTAGATTTGGGTTTAGTTTAATGACTTTTTGGTCGTTTGGATTTGGGTTTAGTTTAATGACTTTTCGGTTGTTTGACTTTGGATTTAGTTTAATGACTTTTCGGTCGTTTGGATTTGGGTTTAGTTTAATGACTTTTCGGTCGTTTGAATTTGACTTGTGAGTCGATTAAGTTGACTCAGCCGATTCATTTGAAGTCAGCTCGGTTTGAACTCTTGATTTGTTTCAGTTCAGGCGGAGCTGATTTGCTTGCTTTGGATCATCCTTGAAGTTCGATTTGAATCTTTGTTCAGGTTGGGTTCAAATTGAATTGGTTTGAACCTTTTGTATTTGATTTGAGCTAAGCCGGCTTAGGCTTTTGCTTGATTTGTCCCTTTTGAGCTTGATTTGGGTCTAACCGTTATACTTTGGTTCAGAACCCTTTGAGACATGGTTTAGGTCGAACCCTTATGACTTAGTTTGAGACCCTTTGAATTTGAATTTGGTCGGGCCCTTATAGTTCGGCTCAGCTTGGACCCTTCTGTAGTTCGGCTTGGTTCGGATCGTAACCTTATGGTTTGGTTCGAGATCCGTTTGAGCTTGAAACTCCATTGCATTTGGTTTGGATTTAATCTTTGTGGTTTGATTCAAGACGCCTTTGAGTTTGGTTTGAGTCACCCTCTTTGCGGTTTGGCTCAAAACCCTTTGACTTTGATTTGGGATCGAACTGGTGCATGGTCCGCTTCATATGATTCCACCTAGATTCAATTTAGGTTGAACCGGCTTATGATTTGGCTTGGCTTGCCTTGATCCTCTCGCAGTTCAGTTTGGGTTGAACCGGTTTGTAGCTCAAATTGAATCTTTTATGGTTCAGTTTAAGTCGAACCGGCTTGTGGTTTGATTCGGTTCAGCTCGAACCTATTGTAGTTCGCTTTAGGTTGGAACTGACTTCAGTTCAAGTTGAATCTTTTAAGACTTGGTTTAAGTAGAATCGTCTTGTCATTCGGTTTGACTTCAACCTTATGTGGTTCTGTTTGGGTTCAACCGGGTTGTAGTTTGGTTCGGCTTGACTCGGACCTCCTGTGGCTCCATTCATGTTGAACCGGCTTAGGTTCAATTTAAGTCAAACCGGTTTGTGGTTTAATTTGGTTCGGCTCAAACCTCACGTGGTTCATTTTGAATTATTTATCTCAATTGTATTCGTTTTAAATCATATCCATATTGGGTGTAGTTGGCAATTCGATTTAAATCAAATTAATTCGATCGGTGCCTATCACGAAGATGACGATTTGATCGAGTCGAGCCATGCCTATCACAAAGATGGCGATTGGCTTGATCGGTGCCTGTCACGAAGATGGCGGTTTGATCGAGTCGAGCCGTGCCTATCACGAAAATGGCGGTTGGCTCGACCAGTGCCTATCACGAAGATGACGGTTTGATCGAGTCGAGCCGTGCCTATCACGAAGATGGCGGTTGGCTCGGTCGGTGTCTATCACGAAGATGGCGGTTGGCTCGGTCGGTGTCTATCACGAAGATGGCGATTTGATCGAGTTGAAGCGTGCCTATCACGAAGATGGAGGTTGGCTCGACCGGGGCCTATCACGAAGATGGCGATTTATTTTTGTAATTTTTATTTTTTTTATTAATTTGTTTTGGTGGGTTTGATCGTGTCGAGCCTACCGCGAAGATGGCCGCTCGATCACACCAAAAGGACGGTTTGATTTGAGTCGTCATGTTTCGATCGTGTCGAGCCTATCGCGAAGATGGCCGCTCGGTAAAAAAAATAAAGTTGGGTTTGATAGTGTCGAGCCTATCGCGAAGATGCATGGCCGCTCGATTAAGTCTGTTGGAGAACCGTCGTTATGTCGTTCGGCGCATGTCTTGAGGAGACAGGTGTTTAGTGAATATGCACGCACGACATAGTAACGATCCAATGCAGGATTTGATCGATCGAGCCTATCATGAAGATGGGCGCACAATCAAATCACAAAAAAAATCGCCACTATGTCGTTTGTACACATACACCGACCCACCCGCCGTCATCTTGGTGGTGGGATAGTCTTATGGCCGCCATTGTTGCCACCGTTGTGACGCTCCACCTTCCCAAGGGATCACCCATCCTAGAACTACTCTAGCTCTAGCACGCTTAACTCTCTTAACCTCTTGAGTCTTGCTACCACCCAAAATGCTATAGCCGGGTTAAGAGATTTAGTCCTATTATATCATTTATATATAGGACTAATCCAAATTCTGGGGGTGTCACATTTCTCCCCCCTCTGAGCCCTGACGTTCACGTCAGGCTCAAGCACACTCACAAGTACCAGGCGATGTGAGACTCGTCTCGCTAGTCTTAGTCGACCTTGTGGCGAGCTGCACTCCGCCCACAATGGTCATTAGCCGTGGCGCTGCGCTCTACCAAATGTAACGACCCGACCCACTAGCAATAATAACTCATTGGGTCCAAACCACAGTCCAAAATGCTTAAGCCCAGTTATTATTACTAATATCCATGTCTCATATAAACCCAATCACAATTCCATCCACATCCGATGTGGGACTATTGGGGGCGTCACAGACTCCCCCCATTTAGGCCTGACGTCCTCGTCAGCCCAAACATACACACAGCAGCCCAAGATCACTAGGTGATGTGAGACTTGTCTCGCTAGCCCTGCCATCTAGACCCAGGCTCAGCCGAGACTCGCCACACACTTCCGGCTGGTTAATGGCTCTGATACCAACTGTGACGCCCCACCTTCCCAGGGGGTCACCCATCCTAGAACTACTCTAGCTCTAGCACGCTTAACTCTCTTAACCTCTTGGGTCTTGCTACCACCCAAAATGTTATAACCGGGTTAAGAGATTTAGACCCAGGCTTAGCCGAGACTCGCCACACACTTCCGGCTGGTTAATGGCTCTGATACCAACTGTGACGCCCCACCTTCCCAGGGATTCACCCATCCTAGAACTACTCTAGCTCCAGCACGCTTAACTCTCTTAACCTCTTGGGTCTTGCTACCAACCAAAATGTTATAGCCGAGTTAAGAGATTTAGTCCTATTATATCATTTATATATAGGACTAAAATGTAACGACCCGGCCCACTAGCAATAATAACTCATTGGGCCCAAACCATAGCCCAAAATACTTAAGCCTAGTTATTATTACTAGTGTTCAAGTCTTATATAAAACCAATCACAATTCCATCCACATCCGATGTGGGACTATTGGGGGCGTCACAGACTCTCCCCGTTTAGGCCTGACGTCCTCGTCAGCCCAAACACACACGCAGCAGCCCAAGATCACCAGGCGATGTGAGACTCGTCTCGCTAGCCCTGTCATCTAGACCTAGGCTCAGCCGAGACCCGTCGCACACTTCTGGCTGGTTATTGGCTCTGATACCAAATGTAGCGATCCGGCCCACTAGCAATAATAACTCATTGGGCCCAAACCACAGCCCAAAATGCTTAAGCCCAGTTATTATTATTAGTGTCCAAGTCTCATATAAACCCAATCACAATTCCATCCACATCCGATGTGGGACTATTTGGGGCGTCACAACCGTCGAAGAAGGAAGAAGAGGCCATGAGACCTCCTCGAACATCGTCGTCGTCGCCATCATGGCCGCCGTCGAAGAAGGAAGAAGAGGCCATCGTTATCGTCGTCGTCGCCATCATGGCTGTCACGCCCCGGGGTCGAAACTGCGACCCGGGCTCGCCAACAGATCCGCCACCTATGCTAAGACCCGTATAGGCGAAGCGTCTAACCTGCAAAAGATAGTACTAAAGCTACGCAAATATCAGAGCGGAAATAAAAATGCTGTAAAATAAAATCCAATCACTGTACAACAAGAAATATAGTACAATATCCATCTCCTCAAATACAGATAATCATCATACAATGTCCCCAGTACAACATCTCTTAACTATAAAAGGAGAAAAACTAAAACTACAGTACATCAGTCTCAACATCAGTCTCTCCAAGTACAAAAGATCTCTCTCCAAATAAAACAGTAAGACCAGCCAACAGCTACCAGGGATCTCCAACCAGGGGATACAGCTACACTCCTCGGGTGGTAAAGATCTAGCTCGTGACTCCCTCGCCTCGGACAACGATCGAAGATCAGCAACTCCCGAAGAGGACTCTGCAAAACAGGGGGGAAGAAAAGAGAGAAACAACAATGGGGGTGAGAACCACTAATAAACCAGTAGCCTCCCCCTGTGGGTAAAGCCTCAAGCTCTGGCGTACCCACTAAGTCTACTAGAGGCAAGAAAGGGGGCAAGTGGTAAAGCTGTAAACAGAAATACTGGATAAAAGGGGAAACCACTACTAGTATGCCTCTAAATGCAATACCGAAAGAAATGACGGTATGAATGCATCAGGAAATAGTGTCTGACCAAATAGACCCAATCTAGTGCCACAAGTAAAACTGGTACTGCCTGCTCTGCTGCCGAACTCAAGAACTCAGTATCTCCTCTGTCCAAATGACCGGAACCCAACACGGTCTGACCGGAACCCAACACGGTCTAAAGCCTACTCCGGAGTGGCACTCGAGGGGAGCGACCCACACGAGTAAAGTATCTCTGTAACCAATGTCTCACAATAGCAGGACTGGATCAAGACTATGATCAAAGTGGGAAACTCCGTCCACTAATAAAATCCCGACCCGATGCAATAGTACTCAAAAAGTGGGAAATACCATCCACCAGAGAAATCTGATACCCAATCTGATGCAATAGTAAACATCCGGTCAACCGCCCAAAGTCCGCGATCACTGCAACAACCCACAACCCACAATTGGGTAAAATAATCAAGATCCGGTCAACCGCCTACTGTCCGCGGTTGCCGCAATAACCGACAATCCAACATAAAGTACACCCTGTTTCTGACCCTAAGGTCCCGGCTACACTATCCCAAACCTCTGCTCGAACCCGAGCAACATGACTCGAAAGTCTAAATAAAAAGGAGAAAGAAAGTAATCATGGTTTCTCCTAAGTCAAATCCCAATATGATAGTGTAACAATAATGTAGTGGCCTATCTAGATGTCCAAACAAGCATGCAAAAGTCCTCAGCAATGTGAAAGGGAGAATATGTCCAATAACAGTTTTACAAGTGTAATAATTAATAATATCCACATAAATATAACAATCATGCTAAAATCAAATCATTAGTCAACACTATGTAAACCCCTGATCCATAATAAATCCCAAAGTGAAACCCGCACATGGATATGTCGTCATGTCCCCAACAATTAGTCCATTTAACCAATTTCCATAAGATTTATGTGATATTACGGCATGTTAATTATCACTATTAATATGTCTCCTGCAATCATGTTTCTTCGATAATATTATCCCAATACGATTCCAAACGTGATATATCCACATAATTAATCTCAAATGATAGGCTCACATTTATAACAGTCAAACATGCATGGCAATCAGTCAATGTGTTCAACAGTGGGGTTATCTAATAAACTTAGTGAGTAAGTCAGATGTTGAAGCATGCAACAACCACCCACCTCGAAAAGCGCACACAACACCAAAAGAGACCACTCGCTGCCCACTGTCCTCTAACACAGCAATCCACCAAAACTGTGTCCCACTGCACAGAACATTGCGCACAATTAATCTCAAAACTGTACAATTAACCACTGTCCAAAATCAGCCCCAAAAAAGGCTAAATATCACCTCTGTCCAGTCCTCAAGAAAATCCAGAAAATTCACAGTCGCGTTCCTCGCGAAAAGTAGCCCCAAAACGACTGTTTAAACGCCCAGATCTGATACCTGTAGGCCAAGATAAAAATAAAACACCGTTGCATACTCAAAATCTCCACAACAGAATTCCTGTAGCAATCTGTCCAAGAAAAGCTTAATTATCACCTTCGACATAATTTTCAAAAATCCCAGAAAAATCACCACTGTGTTCCTCACGACGAGTAGATTAAAATCGAGTCCTGAAACGCCTTGATCCGATGTTCCTAGGCTGAGATATAAAATCGACAAGCCGGTGCTGTCCAGAATCCAACACAGAAAAATGGGGGTCAAAGATGCCTCGGGAAACATGCCAAAAGTGCGAAACGGAGTGAAGCGATCAACACGAAAATCGTAGCCTTACCTCTTAGAAACATGCTGTCGAAGAAATCGTCGAAAAACTCCTCTTGGTTTGCTCACAGCGAATTTCCGACTGAACTATGACGGTAATGGGCCGAAATGGGGAGAAAACCGAGGCGAACTGTAAAAATGATATCGCCGTTGCCGAGCTTCCAAAAATTCCGGGGATCCACCACGAGATCAAGGGCAACAAGGGGAACAAACTTCATATTGAGCTCTCCTTCCCATTCCCTCTCTAAAGCTCGGAAAAAGGGAAGAAAGAGGGAGAGGAGGGGGTATTTAAAGGCCCAACTAAACAAATCACTTAATACCCAACCTGTCCCCGGTTTCGGGCGCCCGAAAGATTCGGGCCCCGAAACCGGGCCCGCACAGTAGCCCGGCCCAACAAAAGCCCAACCGCGCACCGGATCCGGTCGGACCGTGCCGCCGTCCAACCCGCTCCGCGCACCGACACGTGTCCCCGAACACAGAACAGCGGATCCGGCCGCTCCCCTCGCGCCGCGTGGCGCTCCACTGGTCAACGCC
>CM054938.1:23325489-23332989 GCA_029168755.2 Tillandsia fasciculata | reverse complement strand
AAAATACCCACATTTTATACCTCGTTTTGCGTGCCACCACTTTGGTGAGGGACTTAAAAGTGAAAAAGAGTTGCTGTGAGGGACTGGGCTAAGAATACCGAAGTTAGAGGGACTAGAAGGCAATTATGCCATATACTATATATGCATGCTTAGGGTTAGGGCTTCTTTAAACCCTAACCCCGAGGCCTCTACCCCAGCCACAGCTCCCAACGAACCCTCTCCCTCTGCCGCACCCCTCGGAGCTAACCGCACCGGCCGCCGCCTCCCCAGTCGCCGGAGAAGAGAAGCTTCAAGAAACCAGCCTCTCTCGGGTTGTTGGGGAGGAGGTACTCGAGAGGGACCTAGTCGATCAAGCCCCTCTCCTGTGGAGTCCCCCGTGGAGCCGCAACAGAGCGGTGGTGGACCCGGCCCCAGCCGCCGCCGTGCGCCGCCGCGGCCAGCTTCTCTTTCCATGATTTTTTCGGCGACGTAAGCTTATGGAAACTTTTATTTCCAATCGGCCCTTGAACCCTTCTAGTGTATTCCTAACCTTGAGAGGAACCCCCTGGTGAAGTTGGAGCCGCCGCTGTCGTCCCGATCGCCGGCGGGAGCTTCGGCCGCCGGAATTATCGTGTTTTTGGCCGATCGGGAGCGCCGCGACCATCCAACCGTTGGAACTCCGATCGGGATGGTCTATTCTCTTCCTCTCATCGACTGTAACCCATCTCCAAGGTTTGGTGGAGATCGGTGCAGGATCGAGACCGCGCGAGCGTGCCCTAGAAATCGGTTTTTCTTCACTTAGCTCGATCGTCGCCGTCCGGCGCCGCCGTGGCCTCCCGACGCCGGCCGCCACTGCACCAAGCTCCGTGGCTCTGAGACGAGGCCCCTGGTCCAAGTTGCTCCGGCCCGGAAGCGCTCGACCGGAATCCGCCATTAACGGCCTTGGAGCTCAACCGAGCTCCGCCGCCGCGCGTCGCCGTCGCCTCCAGACGCCGGCCAACGGTGCAGGTACGCTCAGTGAACCATTCTAAAGCATCTTGTAGCCTTGCATGGGAATCTTGACGTCGGGTTTTGATTCTTCACAGTTGCACCCGAGTTGGCTTCGGGTTTCATCTCCGGCGATCCCCGGCGTCTCGGGCTCCGGCCACTTGCCCAGGTGAGCGCTAAACACTTGTGGTAAGGTTCCCATCATCTTTGTTTTGGGCCAGGGCACCTCCGGAATTGGGTTTCCAACCTTGCACCCGAGCCACCCTTTCGGGCTTTGCCTCCGGCCGCCGCCGCCTCCGGCCGCCGGCGCCTGACCCAGCCTGGACCAGACATCTACTGGGGGCCGTATCGAACCAGTGCTCACTCTTGCTGCAGCCAGAACAGGAGTGGATCTGATCTTGGCCAAAACCGAGCTTGGGCACTTTGGTGGTGTTGCTCCGGCGACTTCTCTGGCCACCCTCCGGTGCACCCGAGGTAAGCCCTCAACCCTATGCACCCTTCTAAACATGATGCTTCCCTTATATCTCTTGTTGGTCAAGTACATGTTAAGTTGTAGCAACATGTCTTATAGAACTAAATGAGTTTATGGGCCAACTTTGCCCTCGGGCCCTGTGCCAGCCCAAACTTATGAGCACGGGCTTCGTCTTGACGAAACGAACGCACTGAAACTTACGGCGTCGATTTCGGATTCCCGGATTTCAAGAACGAGTCGAAACAAGTCGTAATTTAGTGTATTTATGCAATATTAAGTATTTTATGGACCAACTTGCAAATGTAACACCCTGGCTGTCTTTAGACAGTACTTACGCACCATCTAGCTGTTTTGTTAGAGTTCTGTAAGCTCTGGTTGAGCGGGAATCGGATACCGTTCCGTAAATTGGCAAAATTGCCGGTTTTACGGTTTACGGTGCGAGTTTCGCGTTCTAGTTTGGATTCTGGTCATCAATTGTCGCCTCTGGTTATCCCCGACACTGACCTGGCTGGTCCAGTGTTTTTGGTATTTCGTCGGAAGACTCCGAAGCCGAATTGGGCTTTCTGGGAGTTACAAAAGCGGTTATGGCAATGTCTGGACATCGAAAATTTACGGTTTTGCCCCTGTCTGCCCGAACATCGAGGTGATGATGTTTAGAGCCACTAGGTGTGGTTTGGCAGTGTGTGGATGTATATAGACTGTCGGCGGGTCAGCTTCAGTGTTTCGGGAATTTTTTCAGAAATTCTGGTAAAAGCCTAGCTGCGGCTAATTCCCCGTGTTAACGTCATATTATTATAGTGTTGACGGGATGGGTATGAGTGAGTCTGTTTCTGATTCCAGTTTCTGTTCAGGTCCCAGTTGTTCAGCACCAGCCTCCCCGTAGTCTAGCGGGAGTTCGGGGTCAGTCTACATTGAGGTGGGTTATCTTCGGTCCGGGCTTTATCTTTTCGGCCCTCTGGTTGCTTTAGTCCAGTCGGACACCTGTTTTTGATTAGCCCTGCTGATTTTATCTATATGACCTATATTGACAGATATTGATTTCTTTAGACATATCATGTACACCTGTTCTTGATTGTACCTGTTCTGGATTTAGCCATGATGATTTTACCCGTTCTTGAATTAGCCCTGATGATTTTGCCTGTTCTTGACTTAGTCCTGATGATGTTGCCTGTTCTTGATTTAGTTCTGATGATTTTGCCTATATACCATATGATCTCTCCTGATAGACATTGACTTCTTTGGACACATCATGTTATCTGATTGTCAGCTTTTATATCTTAGTATAGAGATGTCATGATCGATGATTCCTGCTATTTCATATCACTTATGATACTTGCTTTATATTCAGATATGCATGATAGATCCTGATCGATATATACAGATAGATGATTCCCTGTTGGGATCTCGGCATGTTGCCGACTACCCGGTCACTAGACCGTGAGATTGAGCATTATGATGATTGCCACGCACTGCTGTACTTCACGAACATGGCCGGGGTCGCTCCCCGTGGAGATTGTTCTTTACCGGTAAAGTGGTCTTGAGATTGGACCCGTGAGCCCCGATTGCATCTGTGAGTGCCGGGTTATTGTCAGCAGATCGGGTGCGGATCAGTGGTTTTTGCCTGAGGTTCTGTGAGACCAACATTGGCACATGATTGGGTACTTGGGTTTTTATTTTTGACGCATCATTCTCAGCTTGCACTGTCACTTATAGCTATTTACCTTGTACCTTCGCTGCTCAGTTATGCTTGATTTTTCAGTTATGTCATGATTACTAGCATTATCTATCTACAGTTCCCTTATGCTTGATTATTACAGTTATCCCCTGATTCCAGCATTTATTACCTGCAGTTTCCTTATGCTTGATTATTACAGTTATCCCCTGATTCCAGCATTTATTACCTGCAGTTTTCTTATGCTTGATTATTACAGTTATCCCCTGATTCCAGCATTTATTACCTGCAGTTTCCTTATGCTTGATTATCTGCCTATTCAGTCTTATCTGTGGATTATTTGATTTTCAGTAGACACTATTTGTTATTTCAGCTTTACCCATCGATTATTACTATCCGCAGATTTTAGTACCCAGTAGGTACGATTAGCTATTTCTCGGCTCGTCGTGCCCACTGGGATACATGTAAAGTGTATCTCACACCCCCTGGGTGACCATTTTCCACGTCCGTCGGGTGGAGGGATGTCGGGACGATCGAGTGAGACCATCACGATAGAGCTGTCCCCCTGAGGATATATATTGATGATTGAGATTCTCGATGATTTATAGCTGACTTCCATTTCTTAGTATTTCGGCTTAGATTTTATTTGGATATTTCAGGTTGATGTTAGCATGTTTTATTTTAGATTATCCTTGTTGCTTAGATTATTGTTTAGTTAAGATATTTATTGCTCTCTGATGATGATTACTAGCCTAGCCGTGCATGTATAGGGGAGTCTCTGTCCTTTGGATAGAGAATTTCCTATATATGTGGCGGTCTGTTACGCCCAGTTTGCGAACTCTGATTTTATAAAAAAAAAAAAAAAAAAAAAAAAAATTCAGACCTGATTTTTAAAACTCGGGGCGTGACAGATTAGATGGTATCAGAGCCATAGGTACACGGTACCTAGGGAAAGTTGATTAGGAACTGGTTAGGATGAACCCTAGGATGACTTGTCGCGTGAGAGCGTTGGGTATGTCGAGTATAAGGGTTAGAAACTCAAGGTATATTATTGGAGTCTGTTTCTAACCTGGTTGTGTTATTGTAGTTATGGCTCGTCCTCCAGGTCGTGGGCGTGGACGGGGTACGGGCACGGGCCGCGGTGTCGGCAGACCACCTAGCGCGCCGAGCGAGCCCGCGGATCAGGGCCGCATGGATCGATTGGAGGCCCAGCTTGCGGCCTTGGCTGGGATGTTCCAGCATTTTGTGCAGCAGCAGGCTGCTGCTCCTGCCCCACCTGTTCCCCCACCTGCTGATCCTGTAGCCAATTCTAAGGCTGATCGAGCAGAGAAAGCTCGAGCAAAGGCTGTCCTGCTCGAGTTCAAGAATTCCAAGCCGCAAATATTCGAGGGCAAGAAAAGAGCGCCTTCTAAGAGCGGTGGTGGATCATCCAGACAAAACAAGAAGGCGAAGCAAACCCGACCGTGCGTCTTCTGCGGGGGTACTCATCGAGCGAATGTCTGCGACCGACGCCACGGCCGATGCTTCAAATGCGGCCAACCAGGACATATAGCTACGAAGTGCTCGCAGGGGTTGGGGCACGAGATTCGCCGCCAGCTCTCATCCCACCTGACCACCGACTTCGACAACTGCGTCGAGGCCGAAATCCAGATTTCTCGTGAGGAGCGGGATGCCACTGAGAGAGGGAAAGATAAGAAACGGACTTCTTCTGGGAGTAGAGATGAATCCTCAAGTAGCGGGAAACCCCCTAAGTATCCTCGACCCCAAGATCAGACTTTGAACGCATCTGCGAGCAACCAGCAACGTGGACTACGACCCTGTATCTTTTGCGGTAGACCACATTATGCAAATACGTGCCCACGTCGACATGGACGTTACTACGGGTGCGGGCAACCGGGACACATTCGGGAAAATTGCCCACAGAGGACCACCCCTGATTATTCCACTGCTCCAGCACCTGTGATCCCATACCAGCGTCAGGGTACTTCCTCGAACGCTGCTTCGTCTGGGCGTCCTCCTCTCCCTTGTCAGTCCGAGGGGGCACGCCAAACCTCAGCAGGATGGGTCTATGCACTGACCCCTCATGGAGAGCCAATGGAGGGAAACCCGACGACTGACCTAGCAACTCTCGAATAAACTATTATAAGCATTTCATAAAAAAAAAAATTTTAAGTTGTAAGTTTCAGGGACGAAACTTTCTTTTTGGTGGGAGAGTTGTAAGAATTCGAATTTTTATAAATAAATAAAAAGAAAGAGAATAAAAGTCAAGTTGAATTTTGAGTCGTAAATGGCACCAATAGCGCAAGTGACCCTTTTTTGCGGTGTAAATTGCACAATTTTCGAGGCAGAAATATTGCCTTTCAATCCGAGCCGAATCTCGAAAATCTGAGATCACTAGTGCGACCGTCTCGTCGAACTGATCGAAAGTGATATTAAGCATGTTCAGATCCAACGGTCGGATCTTCCAGAAATCAGCGAAGAAGCAGGGCGGGACTCGCGACTTAAGTTGCACAGTAAGTGAACATTAAACCCTATTTTTCAAATCCCCTAAGTGCCAACTTTGGCCAATTCGCCATCCGAAAATCGATCATAGCACTTCAAATAGTCGATTTGAACGGTTTCGTCGTTCTGAACGCAATGGCGCTGACGGAATTTGTAGAGTTATTTAGGATCCACAAGGATCTAAATAGGTACTATCAAACACCTAGAGGGGGGTGAATAGGTGTAATATTATAAAAACCAATCTCAGTGCAAAAATAAAAAATTATGCGGAAAATAAAAATCAACACACCGAGATTTACGTGGAAACTCCAATCCAGGAGAAAAACCACGGGACCAACACGCAATAACAATCCACTAAGAATAGAAGAATAACAAGGTGATTACCGACTCCACGGACTCGACCCCTCCTTCAGCTTCTTCGGACCTTGCGCTGACCGGTTGGATGTCCACGCAATAACAATCCACTAAGAAACGAAGAATAACAAGGTGATTACCGTCTCCACGGATTCAACCCCTCCTTCAATTTCTTCGGACCTTGCGCTCCACCGTTTGCACGTCCACTGCACACGTTCGAATCCACGAACGCCACTCGAATCCACGAGCACACGTTTCGAATCCACGAAACGCCTTCAACACACCGAATCCACGGTGCCACGTCGAATCCACGACGCAAACTCAGCCGGTAAGAATATTGGCTTCGATGGTGATCCTTTGCTTAGATTATCAATGAAGATCCATGGAAAAATCTCTAAGCAAAGATTAGATCAATTCGACAAAAGATAATCTTGAAAGAACCATCGAATTGACCTAAAAGAGGCTATAAAGAAGAACGATAAAAACCTAGCCTCTAGGGTTGCTCTCAAGTGTTTTATAAATTGATCGGTATGCTCCCCCGTTTTTGAGAAACCCTAAATGTCTATTTATAGTTTAGAAACCTTTGGAAAGAGATAAGAATCAAAAACATACCTTATCTGGAAATTTTTCAGGACGGCGATCCGGATCGGATTACTGCGATCCGGATCGTCGTAACGAGATTGACGATTCCAGAAATCCAAGGGTTCGGGATCCGGATCGCAAGGCCCGATCCGGATCGTTCATGAATTTCAGCAACATCCAATGTTCGGGATCCGGATCGGAATGGCTTGGATCCGGATTGGATTTGCCAATGAACAATACCCTTCGGGATCCGGATTGGATCATCTGATCCGGATCCTGAACATGTCCCATGTCCAGTTTTTGATTTTTATGCAATTAAAAATTCATCCAAGTGTTTCTACACTATAAGAAAGTATTCGGATCACCAAAATTATTTAGTTAAACATACCTGATCCTTTTGAATACTTTCTTCTTGAGATTGATGTAACTGATCCACAATTCTTCATCTTCAATCTTCAAGACTCAAGACACTGAGTGTCAACTTGAGCTCTTGTTGAATCTTCTCTAAGTCTTTGATTGCTGATTGACAATTTGATCCCTTTAAGACTCCGACTCAACTCACTGACTTGACTCACGAAATATGCCAACACCAAAAAGCCGTAACACCAATTGCGTTTGACGACCTTGGTCTAAAAGCTCCAAAAAAACTGTATTTGGCACAGTCTAGATGGACCAAGAATTTATATGCCGACATTTTCTCGACAAACGAAAGTCGCTATCTCGGTAGGTTGCGCGATAGGACGGACGCCCGTGGCGAAGTTCGGTTTTCGAATTGACGACTAGAAAGCCTCGAAAAGTGTGAACAACGTGAAAATACTCAATATATTGCGCAAAACACCCACATTTTATACCCGTGTTTGCGTTGCCACCATGTGGATGAGGACCCTTAAAAGTGAAAAGAGTTGCGTGAGGGACTAGGCTAAGAATAACCGAGTTAGAGGGACTAGAAGGC